>CM077464.1:151691880-151887672 GCA_039654755.1 Calcarius lapponicus | reverse complement strand
TAACTGATTCTTTTCCATAACATTCTTGATCTCATAATTTCCTTTTCTGTCCTTCAGCTGTTGAGCAATCCAGAGAAGTTAGCAGAACAGATAAGCAAGGACCTTGCCTGGCTTTGCTCTCACCTCCTGGCCCTGTGGACCCAGTTCCTAGAGGTGGCCACACTCCATCCAGAAGTCACAGCTTATCTGACTCAGGAACATCACATGCTGAGGGTAATCTTAAGAAGTTAAAAGCATGTCCAGTAATGGGTCACATCTTGGTAAACATTAGACATTTATTTGGATGTGTATTTCAAATCAAATTCTGCTCTATGACTATTTACATGACATGGGGTGAGCACAAAAAGAATTGAAGAGGAGGGAAAGAAGAGGTGAAGCCCAGGATTTGAAATTACAGATTTCAGTTTCTGGAATGAAGATTGAGTTTGTGTGACCCCAGGATCCTACACAAAATGAGTAACTTTGAACACCAGGATTAGACATAGAACAGGAGGTGGGTGGGAAAGGGTATATGTCACCTTATATCCAATAACACTTGTTTTAAAAAACCCAAACATCACAGTGACAAATAAAAAAGTACAATTTCATCTCAACTGGTTTCACAAAACTACCAAAAGGAATATAGATTTGTTTTCTTCAATGTCGTATATATAGCTATTTGCCTTTCTCACAATGAAGTGCACACAGCAAAATATTAATATTGTTGATGTTGAAATTGCTTCTTGTACTTGGTAATAAAGAAGGCACAAAACCACTTGTCATTTTAGCAAACATTGTCAGATCTGCTTATCTGATCAGTTCAGCAAGTGTTCTGTCTTCCATCAGGACATTCTTGGTTATTGACCAGACACCAGCTCAGCACATCACCTGAGCTGAACTCAGAGTCTGATCTAATCATCAGAGTAGGGACAGGGGAGGAAAGGGCAGGATTCACCTTGCATGCATGAGGAGTGTGCAGGGTAGGTATTCACACCTCAGCTTATGTTCTGCTCCTGTCAGTCAGTAGAGGTCAGAGTGACCAGAACGAGTCTCCCCTGGAGCTACACAAAAAATGGGGCTTTAAAATTCAGGAAGAGGTGGCTGAGTGCCTGATGCTGAAACTCCTCTGCTTAATCTGATGGGGTCTCCCTGACTCTGAGGGGACCTGGGTGGCTTTCAGTCAAAGAACCAACTTTGTATGCTCCAGCTCCAGCAAGGTGAATCTCAGCCTCTGGGTTGTTCCAGCCTTGACTGATGCCAACTGTCTTCTTGACCTTTGTCAAATTACATAACTTTGCATGTTCTGGTTCCTCCCCATATAAACTGTAATTACACTTTTTCACCTCTGGAAAATGGTTTGAGAGCCCTAAATGAAAAGTCCTCTTGTTAAGACACAGTCCTTTTTGAAGGGATGCTCATCCTTTGTTTAGTAAGGCCATTTGCTAAAGTACAGCTGGGATTAGGGAAATGCTGAGATGCTCTGACATATGCTTTCCACTGCCATTTTCTGTCCCTGTAACAGAGGTCACTTTTACAATTATTATTAGGAATGTATGGGCTGCAGTTTAACAGCTCAGTACATTTGATTGCATATTATGCTTGATTCATTTAAACTCAAAGCTTATTCCAGGGCAGATGACAGCACTGAATTTTTAATAGCTTATTTCACACTCTGTGCTCTGCCAGCCACTTCAGATCCATGGCTCTTTTATAATTGATTGTCCAACTGAACATATCTAATGTCCATGAAGGGATTTGAAGAGCTCTCAGTTTGTGAGTATCATGACATAGGCAGGTGTGTTTTGTACTGTGATAGGGCTCATTCTCCTCTGGACTGATATGTAAGACTTCCTTTGCTCTTGTGTTAGTTTGAGAGTCACTGTGGATGTTCCATAGAAGAGATGATAAATATGAAATTTTCTAATTAATAAATCACTACTCTACTGCTTTTGCACAGTGGGAAAGGAATAAATCTTCCCAACTTTAACAATACAGGGGGGAAAATGGTAAATTTGACGGCTTTTGAAAAGTGGTTAGAAGATGCAGATAACCAAACTTTGATTTATTGTCAAGGGAGTCTTACCCCACAGCAAAATATGCTACAATAACAGCTGCTGTGTGCTGGGCTGGGAAAACGAAGCAGAATTGAACTCTTTTTTAATGTCAGCACTAATGAATCTGGTCCTGGTTATTCAGTGCTGTGTTCTTAGACTGACGGCACTTGTCACCTTTCTGCAGATCTTAGGTTTAATTTGTGCATCTCTCTCCTCTCAGGTGAGAAGATTCTCAGAAGCCTTCTTCTACACTGAGCACCAGAAACCTGCTGTGCTCATGTTCCAGGAAGGCCTGTAAGTAACCCATCACACTCTCTATCTCTGGAATGACTAAAAATTTACTTTAAAATATTTTTGCCATCAAGAATGAGATCCTTTTTCTGCAGGGTATGAAGGAATTTTGGTTTGGGAGAGGTCATTGGCTCTGTTTTAGCTCCATATTGTAAACTTATTGAAATGAGTTTCAAAAACTAAGCGACTGATCAGGCTGGCCCCAGAAATAATTAATTTCAAGCTACATATATACATACATCAAGCACTGGTACTTTTAGTGGGAAATAACTGTTGAAAAGCAACAAATCTTAACATTTACAAATTTGCTTTTTACCATCCCTAAACCATTCCAAGGTAAGTATTTCTTTCTGCTGGGCAATTTCTGCTTGTAACCAAACTGTGAAGTGTGAGAAGCCAGTCTTCAAGATATGCCAGGGCAAATCCTGCCCTTGGTTTTAGCCCATGAACCCAAGTGGAGGACTTGGATGATACTCAGGCCCTGGCCCCTCAAGGCAGAGTTCAAAAAAGGATGCTCAGATTTGAATTTCTGGAGTAATGAAGGTTATCCAGACTATTTGTCACCATGGGCAGACCACAACATTACCAGTGTGAAACCCATCCTTTAGAAGGGCTGAAAGGCCATGACATCAGGTCCTGTCACAATGATGATTTTTAAGTGAGACATTTGCCTCTGACTAGTGCAGAGGAGAAAATTGCTTTTCTCAGAGCTGTCACTGGGGGCATTAAGGCTGATTCAGTATTGATGGAAAGGGCCCTGACTTCATTAGTGGACGGGCTGTACAAGGCTGCCTTGTTCTGCCAATTAGAGCAGCACCATAGCTGTAGGGTCCCAGCTGTGTTCATTTGGTTCTCTCATGTCAGGATTTTAGGGAGCTGTGTACAAGGAAGACCCCATGTCAAGATCCTGGGGTGAGGACACACACACACTCATGGCCCCATTCAAACAAACATAATCCTGCCCAGGGGAAAGCCTAATTGCATGAAGTGCTTCAGTTTCTCCAGGCAGTCACAGGAGTAGCCCATTTCCTACAGATAAATATAATGTTTTTCTCAGTGGTTATCAAAAAGGGTAAGTAAAAAAAAATAAAAAAAAAAAGAAGTAAGAAAATATTAATTGGTCTGTGCAGAAATTTTGGTCTATACAGGCTGCATGGTAGAGCCAGGTTTTCTTCCTGAATTTGCTAGATTATTGTAGGTGGAAAAACAGAGTCTTGGCTGTCAGAGTATTATTGATATTGGGTGTAGTAGTAGAGATTATTGGTTGGGTTCACAAGGTCACCAGCTCAGATCAGTGCTCAGTGTACCAGGTTCTGTACAACCACCTCAAGCAGTACCTTCTTTCTCCCCATTTTATTTTCTTCTTACCAGACAGGAGCTGGTTTTTGCCTCCCTGCTGTTGTGGGTTTGTGTGAAGCTGTGCATTCCTGTACCTGACAACATTTGACTGCTTAGGCAGAAGGAGGACACACCATTCCCAGTAGGCTGGGTTGGCACAGGGTGGAGGCCTCTAGGAGGTCACATACCTCAGATTTTACAGACAAAAACATTTCTCCCTGCTCACTTAAATCTCAATTATTCATCTTTCTCACAAGAGTAGGTAATCAGACAAGGAATTATGGCTTTAAGATGAAGAACAGATTGCTTTCAGCTGACCATCAATGAAAATCTTTTTGCCGTACTCTCTGTATTTCATGTTTTCCACATTTTTTCGAGACAGATATTTAAATAAGAAGGCCTATCAGAAATAAAAATTACTGTATTTATTATAGCCAAACACATATTCATCTGCCAGTTTAGTGTCACATTCACTGAGGAGAGCCGGGTAGCATTCTGAATGGCCTAAATGATGGAAACCAATGGGGGGCTACGAAAAAGCCAGAGAGGGACTTTTTACAAGGACATGTAGCAATAGGACAAGGGGGAATGGCTTCTAACTGAAAGAGAGTAGATTTAGATCAGGTATTAGAAAGAAATTCTCTACTGTAATAGTTTCTGAATAACTGTTCCAGGTGGGGCACTGGAACTGTTATTCAGAAACTTTGTGGCTGCCCCAACCCTGGAAGTGTTCAAGGCCAGGTTGAGCAAACTGGTCTGGTGGAAGGTGTCCTTACCCATGCCAAGGGGGATAGAACTAAGTAATCTTGAAGGTGCCTTCAACCCTAAACCATTCTATGATTCTGTGACTCTGTCAAGAGACAGTGGCTGTGTAATTGCCTTAGCTCTTCCAGATTGGTGCATGTGTGAGACAGCTCTCTGTGAATGCTCTGAGGTCTGATAGAAGTGAGAGAGAGGACTTGCCAGGCATCCTTCTTGGCTCTGTTCCTCCCTGGTACTGCTCAACCAAATTTTGGATTATTGCTTCCTGCATCTGGGTTTTAAAACCCTGACCACAGCCAGAGCAACGACCTCATTTCCTGACCAGAAACCAGCTGAGGGATCCAGCCCCAGCCAGAAGCTGAGACCCTTGGGAGGACAGCAGCGGGTATGGCAGCTAACAGGAGCCTATGACTGTGGGATCTGGAATAATTTCAAAACCACTGAGATTTTTCAGGAAGGGATTGAGCAAGGTTGTAGATATCTCTAACTGAGAGATGGAAACCTTCTAAGAGTTCTGGCTACGCTCCATCATGCAGCACTGCTTCCCTTTAAACACATTGATTCTGTCCTCAGCCTGAATATCTGGGCTTGCAGGACTAATGGAGAAACAGCACAGTAGAAACAGCACAGATTAGCACAGTAGCTACTCAAGCACTCAATTTGTTCTGTATTTTGCTGCCAGTATCCAGAGCCACGCACAGATTTCTACAGAAATTCGTAATTCGGATTATTTCACCAGCATGCCCCCGCTGCCGGCGGAATGCCTGGACATTGATGGGGACTGGAACACACTCCCAGTTATCTTTGAAGATAGGTACACAGACATGCCTTGCAAAGGTGAGTGAAACTCCACAGGGCACAGCTTCATGAGACAGCTTGAGCTGAGGGAGGTACTTCCCCAGCTCAGGATATGTTATCTCACATCCCTCAGGCTTATGAACTCGGAGAGAGAGAGTGTGACCCCCTAAGTAATGCAGCTGGAATTTTAGCGTTTTCCCTAACAACAGAGTATTTCCTTCACATTTTTCATCTTTAAATTAAGCTTTCTTTAAAAAAGAGCTGGAAGAAAAATCTAGAAAGAAAATCAGATTTGTTGGATTTTTGCTATAGTACTGATTTTTTAAAGAACAAACACTACACTGATATCCCTGCTATGACATCTAGTGGTAAGAAATCTCAGAACAAAGTCCCAAAATTACAGTGTAAAAGCCCCACACTCCCCTGAAAGGCAGCATTGCCTTCCAAAAAATGTTTTTGCCCTTTGAGTATCCAAATAAAATTCTTAATTAAGAAATTATTTAGTTCCATAGTTATTTAATAAAACTTAGCCCATAGCCCTTACTACCTTTTCTCTTTTCACTCAGCCTTTGAAAATTACCAAGGAAGCAATATGTATTAATAACATAGGTGTCCATAGTCTAGTGAATATAACCTGTGGTACAAAATATTCACTCTTCCACAGTTTTTCTACTGCCTAAATTGTGACAATGCTCATTAAAGATATTTAAATTATTAAACTGAGTATTAAACTGATTCAAAGTAAGAGCTATACTATGAACAATATTGAATGACACCAGGAATACAAAGAAGTATCCATTTTATTTTGCTTACCTACACTCTAAAAAACTAACAGTATAGGTACAGCTATACTGAGGAAAGTGTTTTTTATTATATGGTCTTCTTTTGCCTAACTATAACAGTAAGTGTAATTCTAGTTAAATTCACTCTGACTTGTGCATTTGTAATATGCCTTTAATGCAGGTATAATTTTTATAATGTAAAAACGTAGAATAATATTTTAGAGTTTAAAATCACTTTTCAAAATCTCGCAATTCTTTGGGGTGGTTTGTTGTGTTCTTAAATGTAATTTTTCTTTCTTCTTTCTTTCTTTTTTTCTTTTTCTTTTCTTTTCTTTTCTTTTCTTTTCTTTTCTTTTCTTTTCTTTTCTTTTCTTTCTTTTCTTTTCTTTTCTTTTCTTTTCTTTTCTTATCTTTTCTTTCTTCTTTTTCTTTTCTTTTCTTTTCTTTTCTTTTCTTTTCTTTTCTTTTCTTTCTTTTTCTTTTCTTTTCTTTTCTTTTCTTTTCTTTTTTTTCTTTTCTTTTCTTCTTCTTTTCTTTTTCTTTTTCTTTTCTTTTCTTTTCTTCTTCTTTTCTTTTCCTTTTCTTTTCTTTTCTTTTCTTTTCTTTTCTTTTCTTTTCTTTTCTTTTCTTTTCTTTTCTTTTCTTTCTTTTCTTTTCTTTTCTTTTCTTTCTTTTCTTTTCTTTTCTTTTCTTTTCTTTTCTTTTCTTTTCTTTTCTTTTCTTTTCTTTTCTTTTCTTTTCTTTTCTTTTCTTTTCTTTTCTTTTCTTTTCTTTTCTTTTCTTTTCTTTTCTTTTCTTTTCTTTTCTTTTTTTCTTTTCTTTTTCTTTTCTTTCTTTAGATACAGAATTTGGAAGTTTTTCCCAGTTTTTGAGGTTCCTGCAAACACTCAAGTGGACTATAAAACAGGAAAATGAAGACTGTGCATCAGATGATGCCACTGCAGTAATGAAAGGAGACTTTGAGAAAGACACTCCTGTAATACACACAGACAGGATAAGCAGGAATCCCTTAATGCCTACACAGCAGTACTGAAGCTGCTGCTAAGGGTTTAACCAGCACTCCACATCTCAGGTATGTACAATAAACAAAGAAGGCCAAAGGAAACCTGAAAATATTTTTGTTTCAAGAGAGGAAACTATTTCTGACCCAGAGCCAGGCAATACAGAACACAAGTCAGAAGACTTTTAAAACATTGAGGAAGTTTTTATTAAAAGATAATAGACTTGGGGCGGATGTTACCTGTGGAGACATGGAACCCAGCAATAAGGACTATCACAAATGTGAGCCCACGCTTATTGTCAGTGCTCAGCATGAGTGTGGAGCATGTGGAACTGATGGCTTGGAAGACAGCACTGAAAATAAATGAACTAGATGAATTTGGTCATCCTGAAACTAATTTTATTTCATCTGAGCTTGCACTGAATGAATGACCAGTTCAGGAAAACCAGAGGATGCAGACACCAAGGCTCATCTCCCTGTTTTGAAAGCTTTGCCTTCACACAGCTGTGAAGTGAAATCAGTCACAAAGGTAGCAAGACTAGTGAGGAGAGTGAAGAATTTACCCTGATGTCAGGGGTCATAAAAAGATCCTCCTCTATAATATCTGATTTCCGGAATGAAAGTGAACCAAGCCTCGGTGGCATGGTCTGATGCTCGCAGCCGGGCCCTGGAGCTGCCCAGTGACCGAGAGATCCTGCACCACTTGGTCCGGAGGCACGCCATCCACCGGAATTCCCTGGAGGGTGGCCACACGGAAAGCAACACAGCTTGCCCAGTGGTATCCAGGCATCGCTCACATCCATCAGCTCTTTGCCCTTTGAGGAAGAGGAGAGGGAAGTGGGCTTACCAAGCTGACGAATCTGTCTCTGCCCCTCAGATCAGTAGCCCAGAAGAGCCCCCGGAGGAGGCGGATATATCAAAACACAGCGAAGCCACCTCAGGAGATTCAGATCACAACTTAGAAGCTGCATGGAAACCGAGGATAAAGATGGAAAAATAATCAGGACTTTTCTGAGTGTCAAATGATCACTGAAAGTGGACAAATAGAACACAGAAGACTCCCAATCCCCTCCTCAAACACAGTAGCAGTAACACTGAGTTACAAGGGAATGAGGAGAAAGGTTTTCAGAGACTTGCTGTAATTTGGAAAATACAAGACCACCCAGCTGTCCGAAGCAGCTCCAAAGTTAATGTTTCTGAGTGCCTGTCACTGGAGAGCAATGGTGAGTGCAGCTTAAAAAACACCAAGGGCTTGTAATTACTTGGAACAAAAATATAGATAAGGTTGATACATGCATTGAGGATCCAAGGATAAACTTAAGCCGGACAGTTTAAAAGTACAACAGGGCTCTTCCAATAGCAGAATTTCAGGAGAGGAGAGTTTTTCACAAAGCATAAAAAAGTGGGTACCAGATTTTTGCTATCCTGTTACAGCTCCTTCAGACACCTCCACTGAATTTGGCCCACTGCGAGGAGAATGTGGCAGCTCTCTCGCTGATGGGAGCCCAGCAGTGTGTGCAGAAATGCAGGGCTTGCAAGAAATTGAGCTCAATGACTCACCTGCCTCAGCAGACCCTGCACCAGGGGCCCACCAGGCTGAACATCCTCAGGAGCCCAACAGCCAAGAGAATAAACTTGTAGCGAACGGCACCGGGTTTCCTTTGGCCACGACAGAGGGGAGTAGCCCTGGAAAGCAGAAAGGCTGCTGATGTGGTTAACATGTCCATCTCTTGCACAGCCACCTGTCTTCCCTTTTCTTCCGTGCTCAAAGAGACCCCTGCCATGGCGGGCTCCTCGGCAAAGCAGGGCTGCGTTCCCCATCACGCGCCAGCCGCTGGGCTCCTTTGGAGTTGTCTGTCCCAATTCAGATTGAGATGGATGAAGAGACCAACGAAAGGATGCTGAAGTAAGAATAACTAATTACTTCATTAATGTAGTTGTAAATGCTGAGAGAACCCTGACACAGTTCAGGACCCTAATGCACTAGGCATACAGGCAGCTTGCATTTTAGACAGTTGACCTGAGGAATTTCCAGTATAAATAATCCAAACAGACAAATGGTTTCATATAGAATGAATAATCCAAATAGACAGGAAGGATGAAAACACAGAAAGACTGAGACTGCCAAAGACATCAGGTCCTTAATTCTCATGACAAGCAGTGGGATTTAAGTATCTAAATAATTTTTGAGTGCTGATCCTCCTTCCTGAAATCAGGTCATCCACACCAGAGTATTGATCCCTGATAGTCAGTTCACTGTGGCCATGCCACAGACTGTTTTACTCCTACTGCTTTAATAATTCCATTCAGTAGCTAACTATGAAATGGGGAATTCAGATTGGCTGATATGTTCTCAACTTCACCTTCTCAAACTGGAAAACAAGGGGAATTGGAACCATGGATAGCTGGGGAAGGACACATTGTTTTTGCTTCTTGCTTCATTGCCTAACACAAAAGTGCTATACCATGACCGTGATGTCACAGGCACCCCTTTCACAGATTGGCACACTAGCGTTATATTTTTCCAGTATAGTTTGGTGCCTCTGCTGTGCTGATGAAAAACAGTAGCACTGAAATTTCTCAACCAATTCAGCTGCCCAAAATGTTGGCTGGTCTGCAATGTACATTCATTTTCAACCCAAGACTTTACTTTTATTCTTTTGAAAAGCATCCTGAAGTTTTATACACCATGCTTAAGTCCTGAAAAATCTAAGCACAGAATTTGTTTCTTCATTGTGAAACAGAACAATTTGAGCATGCATTCATGCACATGAATTCAAGCCTTCCAGATTTTGTGGCCCAAAAGCTATTTTTTTCATTTCTTCTGCTCCTTAAAATTAGTTGGACTGATGTAAGTAATTGCTCATCATTGGACTTGAGTATCTTAGAGGTCTTTTCCAATATCAATGATTCTATGATTATATCAAGTTGCCTTAAAAGATCCCCAAGTTTAAAGGTTATATTTTTATCCAAAGCTTCTCCTTCCCAGTTTTCAACTTAATTCTACACTTACATTGTGACTATTAGTTCCTAAACCATCTGGATAAGTTTTACTGAATCAAAAAAGTCATTGAGGAGTTTGGCATCTTCAGGCAGCAGAATGCTTCAGTTTGAATTGAGTGTCAAATTTTAGACCTTTAGTAGAAAGGGTGTTATCCTTAATTTTTCAGCATGAGATGTGCTTCTAAATTCTACTAATTGTTTGCAAAATAATCTAAAATCAAATTAACCCTAAAATATCTACCACATGAGGTGCCATTCCCTTAAAAACTCTGGCATGAGGAAAGAACGAAAGGACCTTCCACCTGACAATAAGTGCATCTGATAGTAGAAAAAATATATATTTTACATTTCGGTTCCTATAAGGCCAATGACATTTTTAAGATGCAAAATTGTTAATTTGTTCCTCAGTCTATTTATGAGCTACCAGAATATTATTTTTTGCTACTCTTTCAATTCCTTTGTCAAGTGTGAGTTGCTAATGCACTTTAGTTTTTCCCTTTATGTAGACAAATTACAAAGAAATGGAATTTGTTCCCTTCATTCTGACTTCTCTCAGTTCTTAATAGATGAGAATTGCATCCAGGTCTCTACTTGAAAGTTGAAAAACATAATTTCTCACAAAGACAAGCCTCCTCATTTCTAGTTTGAAGGTTTTTTGCTGACCACCCAGTCTATTGTGATTAACTAATTTATTCTCCAGTTTTTATCAGGCCAAAGAAAAATTTTAAAAAAGAAATGAAGATTGAAGGATTTCTGTACAGTGACTTATCTGTACTAGCTTCTGATATCCCATATTTTCCACCAGAGGAGAGGAAGAAAATTTGGAAGATGGAATTCACCTGGTTGTCTGTGTCCATGATTGGATGGTAAGTCCAGGAAGAATTGTTATTTTGTAAGTCATTTTGGTGTAAATTACAAAAAAAGGGAAACATGTTCAGCAAGTATGAAAGAACGGAGAAATTAAGTATTTGTATTAGCTAGGTATTTATTCCTTATTATGCTATTTGGTCCATTGTAATAATGGATCTATGAGAATATTAAATATTGCTGCTAATATATGGGGTCCTGCTATCTGTTTTTGGTTTTGGGGTTTTTGGTTTTTGTTGTTGTTTTTGTTTTTTTTTTTTTGACAGCAATCTACACCAAAGCACATCAGTCCTCCCTGTGAACAGGAAGAGTGCATTGCAGTAACTCCTTGTCTTTCCACAGATGCTTTATTGTTTTCCAGCATGTGCCCAGGAGGGAAATGTTATTTAAACCCCCAAAACAATGTTATAGATTAGATAGTGGCTGAACTTTATAAAAGTGAGAGAATAAAAATCGTTTTCACCTGAAGAGGAAGCAGGTCTTGGGATTTTTTACGTATATGCTTTCTAAGCAGGAAACAGTTATGTTAAATGTGAATTTTCTCTTAGCAAATTATTGATATCAATTAGAAGGTGTAGATGTTAACACTGAAACTACAGAGAAAAAGTGCTAGAGGCTCTGATATTTCAAAAAAAAAAAAAAAAGAAAAAAGAAAAACAAGCAAACAAAAAAAAAAAAGAAAAACAAACACTGGCTTGTGCCAGGACTGTTTGCCATTTAATATCTCAGTATCAGGAATGCCCTTCTCATTAGGTAGTGGTACCTTCTTCACCCACAAAAGATTTCAGAAGACTTTGGAATTTTCTAATACAGAATGAGGCATCTCTCAAAATATTAGGAGTCTGATAGTATTTGAGCACCACCTCTAATTGTGAATACACGAGATGGGCCATTCTGACTCTGAAGTTACAGCCCTATAGCCCAGCACAGGTATGGAGGTGTCCCTGGGGGCCTCACCTGAGCTTGTTGTCTTTTTGTCTTACCTCTGCTGTTCAGCAAATAGAGGACAGATTTATTCTGGACCTGATCTTTGCCATTTTTAACCCCCCACAGCAGCAGGTGAGGTCCAGCCCACCTGGGCAGGCTGTGGGAATTCCTGTTCTCTTGCTGTTTCAACGCATGATCCTGAGGTGTGATAATGTTCTTAGCAGCACTTAGCAAGAGCTCTGTGGTGTCAAGTTTACTGTGTTAAATTGACTCTATATTGGTTATTTTTCTGTTGAATTGCATCTCATAAAATACCATTTGTTCCTAGGTAACAGTGCAGATCTGCGCCTGGTAAAGACTTTTATTGAACTGGGACTTCCTGGTGGAAAACTGGACTTCCTAATGTCTGAAAGAAATCAGGTAGAACAGAGCTAATTTCTGTCTTCCTTTTGATTGCTGAAGTAGTGCCTTCAGCATGAGCCCTTTCACCAGCTGAGTGAAACAAAAGCCCTGGGGAATTCAGGGAGTCTTATGTAGTATTTAGTGCAAAGGTTTGGTTCTATTCCTGTCTAATTTGATAGGGTGTTCAAACCTATTGGAAAATATTCCTGGCATTAAAGTCAAAGGCAATGACATTAGCACTAGTAGGACTAGACCTTAGAGGAAGAAAATGGATTTATCCTGCCAGTTTGCAAACTTGGCAGCCTGGTGCCCCTGCAACACAGCACCAACAGAAAACAGCAAGTTTACTGGTGCTAAATTCTCTGGAGGATGTGGAATATCCAGCAGGTGTTGTCAGCTCCCTTTGCTGCATCAGCCATTGTTTCTCCTGTTGCAGTGTTTGTGGGATTTATTTCTTTGAATGATAAAAAAATGTCTTCCAGAAAAATTGATTGCTGGTCTAGGCAGAGAAACAGAAATGAATCCTGTGCTTTGCTTGGCAGTGGAGCCATATTTACGACCAAAGGCCTAACTTTATGCACAAGATAAGGATTTCCATTGTGCAGTCAGAAACATTATTCTGATTTATGAGTACCTGAGAAACCTGAGTTAAAACTTTCTAACCTTTTCTATTCAAAAGCTTTTATATTTTGAAGTGGCTGGTTGGTGTATGTGTGTGAACTTGCCACTTCCAGTGCACAGCTCTGTCAGCAGCAGACCTGGACAGTGAGCAAGGTGAAAATAGTCAGGAGACCACTTCACACTTCCATCAAGGCCTCTTCCAAGAGAAGAATGTTTTCAGAGAATGAAACATCTTAACATATTTGTATTTATCCAGAGTCCATAATGGAAACTATTCAGAGATCTTATTGTCTGGGAAAGTGGGGAAGTTCTCACAGCACTGGAAGTGAACCTGGGTGGCTTGATGGCTATTTTGATGTTGTAATGCATCTCAGCACTGTTTTTCCCTTCTCTCAGAACCACACTGAAAATGACCCAAGAAACCAGTCATTTAGCTGGTTTGGTTTACAGAGGAAAATTCAGATCACTTTTTTAGGCATTTATTTGTGATGCATTTGACAAGATCAGTCAGGCTGAAATGATTGTAAAGAATGGAGATATAATCAGGTGAAATATGACACTTGACATATTTTGGTTATGATTAACATTCAGGCTGATATTCTTGCACTTTTAAACAACATGAAAAATTTGGGATAATGAGCCTAGGAGGAAATCATTAATTATCAATGCAGACAAAACAAACAGGCAGAAGGTTACTGGACTGTTTTTAGTTTATGAGAACATTTATTTTAAGTCTGTACTGCAAAGTGAATATCGACATGTTTTCCTGTACAAGAGCTGCAATTAGCAAGATGAGTTGTGTCACAAAAGCATTAATTACTCATATGTTTCAAAAGCATTAATTACTCATATCTTTACTCTGAATAGCTGTTCCAACATTTGATGATTGTTTTGTGGCATCTCATTAGTTAGGAGTTTGATTTAGAGTCCTGTTGGATTGCCAAATTACAAAGTTCTGAATAAGATCTGCCTGTAATTGTATAGACTGGAAATATATTGCTTGTTTTATTGTCTCACAACTGGCAGTACTCTTGCAAACAACAAATTATTCGTCTGTCTCTAGCACTCATTCTCTTACTGATGACTGTTGAATAACAAACACACAGCATTTGATTGAGATGGCCAAATAATTTTGTGATGACATCCTTAGCATCGACATAACCCTCATGTCAACGTATAATCCTGTAAAGTATTTTATTGCAGTAATCTGTTGAATCCTAAATGCCAAAAGCTTAGTCAGGCTGCTTTAGCATCATGCTTATGATTCTGAAATCACTCAGCAACCTCTCTGAAGTTCTCTGAAGGAGAACTTCAATTTAAAAGAGGACCTGGAGACTGCAAAAAATCTCCCTTCTTCCCCCTTGAGCATGTAAAAAGAAAAATTTACACTGGTTGTTACATTTCTGCTTGAATTTGACTTTAAAAATAACATCAGTCTGCAAGAAGTGTAATATATTCTAATTCATGAACTCATTTATTTTTTTAACAGACTGATACTTTTGCTGATTTTGATACAATGACTGACCGATTATTGGATGAAATTATTCAGCACATCCAGTTGTACAACCTCTCCATATCCCGAATAAGGTAAGCTTTATTAGATAGCAAATAGTGTGTAACTGTTTGAGTTACATGAGCAACATCCAGGGAAATTAACTTTTCCTAAAGTGCCCTGTGTCAAAAGCCATTGAATCAGTGATATTAATTTTTACATTTTTATAGATGAGAATGAAAGAGAAAGATTCTTATGAAAGAGAATCTTGTAGGCTGAAAAAATTGTTAAATGATAACTAAAGGATCTTATTGAAAGTCCTGACAGAGTCCTCCCTCCAGAGCCATTTGTGCCATCTTTGTGTTTATTTCAAAGGAAATACAGATGGGTTTTCCTATTAATGTAACTCTTTCTTTCCCAACAGTTTTATTGGACATTCCCTTGGTAACGTCATCATTCGATCTGTTACTAACTCGCCCCAGGTTTCGCTATTACCTCAACAAGTTACACACCTTCCTGTCCCTCTCTGGGCCTCACCTGGGAACCCTTTACAACAACAGCACTTTGGTTAGTACAGGTAAGAGTTGATGGGAAAGCTTTGACTGGCTGTGGTCCACAGCAGTGTGAATGAGAGGGCAACAACTGGAGATAGGAATTTATTGTAGCCGGACTTGTACCTTGAAGTTGGGGGAAAATATTTGCTGAAGGCTTCAAACCTTCAAACTTCAGAAAAAAATTGCAATTTCAATATTTACAAGGTCCATCATAGTGTTCCCTGGAAAGCCCAGGGGTGTGCAGCAGTGAGAGATAAAACCTTAGTTTCCACTTAGTCTCCCACTTCTTCTCTGCTGCAAATAAAGAGAGGTATCTCCGTGGCTGAAAAAGAGACATTATAATGGATATGAAATGTCCCACATTTCAGTCTTCCTGAGTATTTTTCTGACTACTATGAGACAACCACAGAATCATAGAATAGTTTGGGTTGGAAGGGACCTTAAAGATCATCTAGTTCCACCCCTGCTATAAGCAGGGACATCTTCAATTAGAACAGTTTGCTTTAACCCGTGTCCAACCTGACCTTGATTATTTCCAGGGATGAGACATTTACCACCTCTCTGGGAAACCTTTTTCAAGTGTCTCACCACCCTCATTGTAAGGAATTTCTTCCTCATATGTAGCCTATATCTACCCTCTTTTAGTTAAAATTGTTGCCTCTTTCCTGTGAGATGCTTAGACTTTTCACCCTATTGATTAGGAGTTCAAGAACAAACAAGACCTCTACTACATTACAGTGCTATCCTTACTGTAGGCACATGTCTTCAACTCTCCTGCTTGATGATTTACAAAGGATAAAAATATGCACCAATTTTCATTCCAGGTTCTATGGCTAATGCAGAAGTTAAAAAAGTCAGGGTCGCTTTTGCAACTGACCTTCAGGGACAACGCGGATCTACGCAAATGTGTCGCTTTTGCAACTGACCTTCAGGGACAACGCGGATCTACGCAAATGTTTCCTCTATCAGCTCAGCCAAAAAACGGGTGAGTGGGGCTTGATGAGCCTTGCAAATGCCAAGGGCCATTCCATGGACTTGTGCTGGATTGTCCTATTCACCAGGGAGCTAAGGAGATCTGCATTTTGTTAATGATCTTCCTTTAAACACGCTTTTTAGAAGGGCTGACTTGTCTAAAATCTAATATCAATTTCATCTGTGCATTTTTTCTGTGAAAGTTATCAGATAACGTCTTTGCCAAACTGTTAGCGTTAAATAAGACCTTTGTGCTGTAGTAAACATGCACCTGAGTTTATATTCTTTGAGAAAGAAACATCATTCTTGACAGGACATCATTCCTTAATTTATGCTATGAGATGAAAACCATTTTTCCTTTTTTATTATTTTTTTGTAAGTTTAACATCTCTTGTCTCAAGGAAATATGACTCTGTGAGATGAAGAGCAAATTTTATTCATGTCTGTACTGACACTTCTGTACTACAGAGAGAGATGTATGGCCTCACACTAGAAAAATGATGTCTGAATAGAGAACCTTCCTATTCTTTAGTCTGTCATGAATAAATTAAATAAATCAGGCTTTTCTTGAGAAAAGAATGCAAGCATGATCCTTCTGTTGAAACAGTTGTTTTCTTTTAAGAGTTATTTTTAATATTGAGTGCGAGCAAACTGGTGCTAAGTAGGTAGTGACAAGGTCACTACTTGAAGTTTAATTCTTTTCTTATACTTTTGTACACTGCTAATAGGAAACAAAGACTATCTTAATATGAATAGAACATCTAAATCTTACATATATGCTACATAACTCAATTAATGATAGGAAGTTGATGTAAATTGGTGTTATTTGAATTTTCCCTTTGATTCCCTACTTATTTCCATGGAATACAGTTGATGGCTGCTTTACCTACTGTCAAGTTAAAATAAAATTGGGTCTACACAAAATCCTCATATTTTAACTTCCCAAGCAATGAATTCCCAAGCATGTGTAGTGAGTCAAAGCAATTTGCTGCTTGTAAGTTTGGTAGACTGGAAATATAATAGGCTATAAATGCAGGTGTTGTCCTTGAAAATGGAGAAAGCAGGAATTTAAATGTGGAGAGAGTTGTCAGAAAAGTCAGAATCACCTGGGTAGATGCTTAGGCAAAATACCCGAAGATATAGACGTGTCCATAGGTTAATGTATGGGCTGGCCTACTGCTTCTATAGAAAGATGTCCCTACCTTGGCACCCTGCTCCCAAAAGAAGTGGGGAGAACCTACAGAGGGAAAAATGCCAGAAGCAGTGTTGTGCCTACAATGCCAGATGACTCTCTAGGCCTCCAGCAATTTCTGACTTTCTTATTAAAGTAGAAGTTCCTTCTACCTTTCAATCTCTTTAACAAATGTTCCTAATGCGTGTTGTGAAAATAAAAAACAAAACAAAACCCACAATAAAATATTCTTCCCTATTGAACCTCTTAACATAAAGTTTTAGTTATGGTAACAGTCATTGCGGCTTCTCCTATCTTTTACTTCAGACCGAATTTGCAGACTCAGTTGATTTGACTGCACAAGAAGAAAATGATAAACACCTTAAGATATGTTTTGGAAAGGCAGCCAGCAGGACTTTTCATTGTGCTGGTGATGGCCAGATTTTCTATGCAAGTCTAGAAATCATAGTTGTGGAATCATAGAGACATGGATGGGCTTTTGAGATCATCTGTTCCTATCCCCCTGCAATGGGCATGGATTCCTTCCACTAGACCAGGCAACTAAAAGCCCCATCCAGCCTGGCTCTGGTTCTGGACCACTTTCCCATAAGAGAGAGGGAAAGATGAAGGACAAACCCACAGCTCTTCTGTGTTCAGGATATTCTCTAAACAAGTAGGTTACATCATCAGTATCCATTTTCTTACTTTTCTGTTAAATGTGGGTGATGGAGAACTCAAGTGACCATAGACAGGTCAAACAGCAGGAGCTCATCAGTGGCCCCATTAGCTCCAGGGTAGAGGCAGGATTTGGGGTTTTCAGTTGATGTACCAGCAGTGTGATTTGTCAAGTGGCTGCTGCATGCAGGGACTGGATGGACCGTAAGACCCACTCAACACCAATGTAACAGTATGATATTATACCAGTTCTTTTTCTTCTCCCTCTCTCTATTTTGTTTGAGAATTTTACTAATTTATGGTGTTATTTTTGAACTTGATCCTGTTTAGAGGTATAAATATTTGCAAGAATAAGGTTTTAATGAAAGTATTTTTTTACAGGCAGTTCTTACTTTTCCTTGTTGACATACAATTAATAAGTGTGAGTGTTGATAGAAGCAACAAATAGTTCACAGAAGCAATAGAAATGTGTTTAAGCTGTTATGAATATTTCTAATATTCTGTTGCATGTTTTAATAATTATAATCTATTTTGAACTGTAGGTTTTCAAAAGCCTTTGAACATGAAATAATCATGCTGACACTGTATTATTTTTCATCTCTGTGCTTAATTGTGATTAATGTATTTAATATGTTTGCCACAGGTCTTCAGTATTTTAAAAATGTTGTGTTAGTGGCCTCACCCCAAGACAGATACGTACCTTTTCATTCAGCAAGAATAGAAATGTGCAAAAATGCACTTAAGGACAGACACACAGGTATGTTTAAGTTCTTTTATATATTCCCAAGGCTGCTGAAGAATTGCATTTCTGTGCAACTAAGGTCATTACATTAGAAGGGTTTTTCATCAACATGATGAAAACTCAAATGTTTATTTGATAAGGAAGAAAGTGTTCGTTTCCCACAGGAAATTACTGAAATCAATAAAAGAAGCTTTTCAAGAAGCTCTTTTCCTGATGAAAACAAATTTCAATCAGGTCATAATCAAAGGTTTCTTACTGCTTCCTCCCCCTGCCTCTAAATTTCGTTTTTTAGGTGATAATAGAACGAGGTCTTGACAATGTTTTTCTGTAGTCTACTGATTTACTCATACTGTCTCCCCTTTTTTTCACATAATGAAATCTTTCTCAACACCTCCAAAGTAAGGAGGGTTTCCCTTTGTTTTCAATAGTGTTTGAATGACTGCAAGATAATTTAAAGAACAGATCTAAAATCATATTTTTTGTAATAAAATCTGTAAAACACACCAGGACTCACACCACCAGAGGCCCTCCTGTGATCTCAGGCTGTGTGTATTACTTTTGTTATTAGCAGTTTTGCTCATTTATAAAATGTTTCATGGCTTCAGTTTGATACCACATCAAGGAATAATGTTCAGTGCAATTCCATCCCCATTTCACATACGTGATTACCTAGAAATAGAGGTATTCTTTGGAAGCAGAAAGAGACACACAGGCCCAATAATCAGCATGGCTGCCTTCACACCTCTTACTTAAATGACAGCTCTTTCTACCTACCTCAGACATGAATTAAAAGGAAATTCTTCAACTCACCTACAGTGGTTGTTCCTTGGGTACATATTTATCTAGTAGGAGGCAGATCATTACATTTATCAATACATCAGATCATTTATCTGCAAATGTTTCCTGAGCCATTGTTTCAGCCCCTATAAACACCTCAACTATCTCTGCATTATGCCTTTCCTGCATTAGAATCACCAGAGAAATCCAAATGGACTTGTGTCCTGCCAGACCCTCTCAAATTTGAATTCATAGGCATTGTGAGTCCAACCCCACTCCCTTAAAAGAAGCATGAGCATTTTCTTCACTCACAGAGGAAACACTGGCTGAGGATGTCCCAGGCTCATGCTAAGCAGCTTCAGCAGATCCCTCCTCGTGGCCAGTGCCTCCATTAGATGAGCACTGCAAGAATGTGGCCCCTGTTGATGGAGTGACAAAACTATCCTTTGTCTCTTAAAAAAGGAAAAAAGCACAGAAGTTTCTTTCCTCAATTAGGTAAAAAGATACATCATATGACCTTGGGGACTTCACCTCAAACTTAAGGATAGCCATTTGGACAGAAGCCAAAAAGTCCAGCCTAAGCAATTTACTAGAAAAAGAAGAGAACAAAGAAACTAATTGATTTTGTGGGGTGTTCTACCAGGAGCAAGAACCTCTTGCACTTGGCTCAGGTTTTCTCTGTAAGGAGTTTTTTATTTTGCCTTTTATTAAAAATTTTCTGTTTCCAACACTACCACAGAAGCCATCCTGCTGATTTTATGCCTTCTAAGGTAGCTGAGCTATCTTGGGTGTGATATAAATCTCCAAGAGCTTATAAGACCTACCTCAAAGAAACCATATATCAGAGCACCACTCTGGTACCTGGCAAATCTTTGAACTGGATTGCTGTCTCTTACATTTATTTTGGCCTTGCTTCCATTTTCCCTCTCACTGACACTGTAATTAAATGACACTGGAAGAAAAGAGAGGGTCTGGGAGCTTTGGCATGTAGTTGTGATATCTCACCCATTTTTCAGGTCCTGTTTACGCAGAAATGATCAACAACCTTCTCCAGCCTTTGATTGGGGCCAAGGACTGCACGTTGATCAGACACAATGTGTTTCATGCTCTGCCTAACACCGCCAACACGTTGATAGGCCGGGCTGCCCACATTGCCGTGCTGGACTCCGAACTTTTCCTGGAGAAGTTTTTCCTCGTGGCAGGACTCAACTACTTCAAATAGTGCCTGAAGTACGGGGTAACAGAGGCCAACCTTTCCATTGGGTGGAGGAGACTTCCTTAGCCAACAGAGTGCAATGTTAGAAATGAGATCAGGTGGGACTTTCAAACTTTCCATTTCCATTTCTCTTTCAGAGAATAAAGTGCTATGGCTTTAAGGCATTCAAGCTTCCAAGTATTGGTGCTTTTGGAAGAAAAAAGTATTCCTCTTCAGTTTCTATGTTTTTTGTCCACATAAAGACATGAGCCACATCTGAAGTACAGAATCAGAATAAGAAGGTTAATTCTCTAAATGTGATTGGACCAATATAATTCCCATTTCTTCTGAATATTAAACCAGGAACTTGTCTGTCCTTGATTTACTGCTTATTTATGTATTAACAAAGCTCTACATTTGTAGCACTTTTGGGGTAGTTAACACACAAGAAAACAAGTGTATGTGAACTCAGGTTAAAACCTTCTTTGTGATGAACTGAGAAGTCTGAAAACCATTTATGAAAGTTTCAGTCTTTCTGTTTGTTGGAAGAAAATATTTGGATGGTTCCATTACTGGTAATAATTTGTAACATACAAATTGTACATTAAAATAATGGAAAGAAGTAAAATATTTTACACAGAATGAACAAATATTGATATTTGTCTTTAAAAAGAAGCCCCAACTTTAGTTTGGGAAGAATTTAATTTGAGTTACAAGCTGCCAAACCAAGAGGACTATATTGGATTACTTGTAAATTATCAGTGGCATCTGTTAAGATTTCTTCTGTTTACGTTTATAGAGGATCCTAACTGACTGTGTTACAATCCTAAAGTTAAAATTTTTACGTTTGCATTTGTATCTAAGTCCATTTGTTCCAACAATTTTCTTTTTTTTTTTTTTTAATTTATTATGCTGATACGGAATTCAAAGTGTAGCCAGTTATACCGTTGAAAACCCGAAATATATGGAAAAATAAAGGCTGGAGATATAGAATAGTAAGGATTGTGGAAAGCTTTAAAAATATAAGAATGTCTTAAGATCCTCTGCAATACTCTCTACATGCTTTGTTGATGCCCATTTGCAGTGCTGTATATAGTCCTAATTATTATAAGGTTACAGCTGGTTGAACTATTTAAAACTTTATTCATGCAATGATATCTAAGTTGTTTTTAGGAGTTTTGAAAAAGAACATATTTCCCAATTTTTAATTTTTTCATTAAATTTACAGTAGGATTTTTATCACAAAGTTATCAGATTTAAAGTGACAAATTTCAATAACTTTCTGCACATTTTCATAGCATTTTCATGAATTTTCAATGTCACAGGAGTTTTTTGAAAAAAGAGAAAGTGAATAATTCTTCACAAATATTTTTGTTTAGAAGGCAGACATTTTTTTAAAGCAAATACAATTTGTTTAAAAATGAAAATGAACAAGTCTCTATATATTCTAGCGATGACTATAAAAAAATTACACAGTTGGGTTTAGGTGTCAAGACTTCCATCAGTCAACTAAGATCAAGATGGTGGGGACTTGTGAAATAAGAGAATAAAAAATGAAAACAAAATACATCACAGCCACAGAGAAATATTTGTAGTTGCAGAAAGTAAAACTAATTTTTTCTCAGAAGACAAAAAATGAAAAACTTGCACAAAATTAATTTAAGAAAAGAGTTTTATCAGACTGACAAATGCTGGTAAAGGAAAACGGCTGGCTTGATAACTAATGCAGGTTTTTAAAACAGGAAGAAGAAAGAAGGTAAATACCAAAAGGTGAGACTAAACCACCTGAAAAGAAGTATTATACATAAAAACCTTGTGCCCTCATAGAGGCAGAAATTCTATGGGAACAATTCCATGGTGTGATTCAATGTTGACAAGTTTCCTAAAAAATACCTCAGTACTTGAATTAAATAGGTACATACTATTGTGTCTCGATCTCTCTCTTTTTCTCTTTTTTTCATTACAGATTGACTCTTAAATGTTAACAGTCAGTTTTACTCAGCTAACAAATGAATTCTATCAGAAAACCTGTGGTTTCCACTTCTTGTTTGGGAATTCTTTCTCACTTTTTGGCCTCAGCAGTCTAGTGCCAGCTGCATGGACATGTCACAACTTCTTCCTCAGTAAATTGTCTACAGAATTTTAAATATAATGGGATGTGGAGGTGGAGCTATTATATACTGCAGCCCTTTTGAGCCAGGACTAGTATACTTCCATATGAAAAAACAGGAAAGAAAAGCAACCTCTTACCATAAATAACCTCCAGTGTGCTGTATGAGGGTCTGGTCCACTTGTAGAAAATGTTTAAGAGTCTGCAAACCGAAGGTTTTGAAAAACATTAAGAAAGAAGTGACTTTACACCTATATACACGCCTGCTGTGCGAGTGTACATAGTCTAGACAAAGAAGTTTGCTTATTTCCGGATCTCACTCACCAACTCTCACAGTCTTGGGTCTGACAACACACCAATGTAGCTGTTCTTAGATGGGAGGTTCTTGTCTTGCCTTGTGCTTTGGACAGCATTCCCAGACTTCTGTTTGCATGACTGTGAGAGAATGTGCATGGGAAAAGGTCTCTGCTTTGCTGCAGGAGTTGGTGGGTCTTTCCAAGTTCACTTTGATGTTCTGTACTCCTACCAGTGCTCTGACTGATGGATAAATATACCTAAAGATGTCAGTGTTCCTATTCATATAGAATCCTTTGATGGCTCAGTCAGATTTCAGAGTTGGAGATGGATTGTTTATAGACTTGGACCAGGTCCACATAACTTACATCTTGCGCAGTATGGAAGAAAGCTCCTGTAGAACCTCAGAAAAATCTGGGAAGTATCATTCCTGTCAAATGATAAGACACAGATTTTATCATGCTTGGCAGAACATTGTGGATATATTGGCAGTAGTGGTCTAGTTGAGCTTCCATTTTAAGTTCTCAGAATAGCCTCCCTCAATTTTTCTTCTTTTATTCTTTTTAATGGGACATTGTCTCTAAGAACTATAAATCCACTCGATTGTATAGACAATATGGCAAAGAAATCTGCATTGTGATTATAATATAAATAATATCTACATTTTTGGACTTCATAAAAGTATAGTAATCAGCATGGACTTATTTTCCATGGAAATAAATGCACACATAAATGATTAAGAATTATCCTCATAAAAATTAGCAAAGTGCCCAGTTAGCATCTTTGTTTCTGTCACAACCGTTGGAATTTCAATACATTGTCCTTTCACATAAAGCTCTTTAAAATACATTTGAGTACATTTGCAGTACTTCTGCAAGGATTTTCCCCACAAACTGCGCAAGTCCCCTTTGGCTTCCTCTATCTATGGGGGCAGGGCTTAAACTCTTCAGTGAAGCTCTCACGTTCGTAGGGGATAAGAGTTTTTCAAGACCTTGGACAGAGGGACAAACCTTGAGGGTTTTTTTTTTCTGGCTTGTCAATATTAGTGTCAGCTGTATTTGAAGTGAAGCTCCCTTCAATTCTAAAGGATTCTTCAGTTAAGTAAAAAACAAACCCAGCATTCCAAGGTTGTTTTTTAGCATCTAAAAAGCTTGAAACTAACAAGGAGGATCTCCACCAGGTAAAATGCATTTGGCTGTTGAGGTTTTCCAGCGTCAGAGGTGAAGTGTGGGCTACAGCATGAGCAAGATGAACAAGTCTTTGAGGGGAAGGTGATAGCCAATGTGTAGAAAAAGAGGAGCAGAGCCAGCAGATGTCAAAGCTTTAAAGGACAGAGACAAAGATAGGGGGATGGAAGAAAGACAAGAAGTTCCTGAAGGAGACTATAACATTTAAGAGGACTGAAATTTTAAAAGAATTTAAGAACTTGAAAACAGTATGGTTAAAACAATTCAGTGGATATCTATAATTATATGATCATGCCTTTATTAATAGCTGGATTAATTTTTCTCTGATATTCTGGGTATCCTAGCACCCATTTCTCCCAAATTTTAAAAAAAATTAATATCTTCTGAAATGAATTTTTTAAAGTAGGGAAGGAGAGAAATTGCAGTAAGTATGTGTAGAGGAGGGACAGAATAGTAAGTTCTTTCTGCATCTGGGCTAAGGATTTTCAAGGAGTTGGTTTTCAATCTTGTGAAAAAGGAGAACCCCATCTCCTGAATCCTCTGGAGTTTTTTCTTCTTGGACAATTGTAGAATTTGTCCTGTTTAATTTCCTCACCTAATTTGTGCTTTAAAACTTGTTGCAAAGTGAATTTTTTCTACTAAAATAAAAGGCCTAATCTGTAGTCAGCGAAGAGATGTAGGTGCTACTGAAAATCTGCAGGAGTGGTCCTGTTTTGTGCTTTGGTAGCATTTAGGCCTATTTATCTCCATTCCTTATCAAGGTAATTTATAATATGACTCAGTGTCTGGGTGTCTAAGACATCAACAGGAACCGGAGGGTCAGCATTTGTGGACTGGATTACTTCAGTTTTTCATATGTGGGTGCAAGTTTTGACTGCTCACCTTGACCAAAAGCAAACATTTACAATATGAATAAGGCTCTTTAAAAATCTATCATAGAATGGGTCTTTTTCTGGCCTCCAATGAATGATCATTTTCTCTTTAATAAAATTTAAAATTTGTTTTCAAAATCAGGTCTGTTCACTAACAATAGAGGAAATTGAAACTTTTTATCTTTAAAGGATTATTTTCTAAAGACTTGAAACCTTAGCACAGAGCTTTGGAATTACCTACACAAATTCTGAGCACTATTTTACTTCAAAGCATTTCATAAATATCCACTGACCAATCCTCTTCACTGTTCCCTTGCCAGAAAAGAGCCACACTTGAGACAGAAAGCTATCACACAACAGTGTGAAAACTAGGAATTCAAGAAAAGTTTTCATTAGAATTTGTAGTTTTCTTTAGTGCTTTTTGCATTAAAAAAAAAAAAGGAAAGGAAGTTCTCTTGCTTTCGACCTCTGCATTTTTAAAATAGTGAGAGTGGTGATGAAGGAGAAAGATGAGAACTTCTAATAACAGGGTTAGACTCTTGTGAAGGCTTATGCAAATATCCCATGAAATTTAATATATAATGAATAGTCATGGAGCATTTCTGAGGCAGTCTCAGCACGCCAATATGTGTCAGCCTAGCTGAATGATTATTTTCTTTGTGGATTTAAATTTCCATTTATAAATTATCATCAGAACAGCCTGACATATTTCACTCCAGCTGGTTATTTAGATGCTAAAGGTCATGTCCATAGAGAACTCTTATGGAGTGCTTTTCTTTGTTTCAACACACTTGCTCAGCAGTTTTGATAGTTAATGTTATCTAATTGACAGTTTCTAGATAAATTTACATCCTCCTCCAAATTTTCAGTGTTTATTTAATCATTGAATTGTTTTCAAGTTATAAACCGGAATAAATACAGGTCTGTTGGAATTAGTGTTCATCTTCTTTAATGCAGTTGATTTATGGCTGTAGTACCACAGTCTCAGGACAAATAATTACTGAATTAAAAATTAGACCATTAATGTTTGGAGTAATGAAATTCATAGTGGAGGGGCTTGGTTAGCTGCAGTTCACTCTCCTCTGGCTTGGTTTTGCCTTTTTGGGTCAAACATAACCACTGCAAGGTTCTGCCCCTGACTCTGTTCATGGTTCCCTTAATTCGCAATTCCTTTGAGATGCCTAAATTGCCCTAAACTACTGTTCTTTGTCCAGCCATTCCTATATTTGCTTGGTCATCTTTCCATGACCTGACTGCATCTCTTCCATGCACTGTGAAGTCTGTGCAGACAGGGATTCACAAATATATACAGCACTGCCATTCCATTATTCCAAGGGTGGGACATGGTTTTCACACATTCATTCCAGTCAATTTTCTCAGTCATTTATGAGGACTGAGATGCACCTATCCAGACGTGTTACAGATGACAGAATACTTTGTTTCAGAAACAGCAGCTGGAAGTATCCCTGTATAATTCCTGTTCAAAGCAGGATTATCATGAACCTCATGGTAAGGTCAGCCAAATATTTCTCTTGCTAGATATTAAAAACATCTGGTGATGGATATACTACAGCTGCTCTGGAATACCTTCTCAACTGCTATACATCACTGCTGGAGAAAAAAACCAAGTAAACAACAACAATTTTTTAAAAAAAAAAATCCAATTTAAACTTTCTGAGCTGCAGCTTTTTCTGTTACCTTTCTTTTTTTATCCCACCTTTTTATTCCATAGGGTTTTTCTTGCTTCTGGTACAGTTGTAACTTCCTTTTCCATGCTTTCAGACAGCTCTTTGTCACTTGGTGTTTTTTGTGCTAGGCTAGACAAGCCTAACTCAGTCTGTGCTCAGAAGTTGTGTGTTAGACCCCCCCTCATTGTCTTGGCAATCTTTTGTTGAGTCCCCTCAAGTTACTCAACCCTGAACTGGGTTTAAGAGGCACCAGGAACTGGCAAAGTGCATTGCATGGTTGCTCTGCTGCAGACTGGTGCCTTTTTCCTGTTCAGGAGTGCCTCTGGCTGCTGGCACTCATCCCATCTTCTCCCTGTCTGAGGCTTTAATCCAAAGAGCTGGAGCTGTTCTCCTATTGCCACAACTGGAATCTTCCAGCCTCCTCTGAATTAATTTGTACTTTGGGCACAGATATTGAGGAAGCCCAGTGTGACCAGGGCTGCTGATGTTTCTTCTCTGTTTAAGAAAGCCTGAGTAAGACATCTGCACTTCCCCAGGAGAAATCCATGCACTGAATAGAAATGCTTATGAGAAGAGTTTAATCAGTGTTAAACAGTTAGAATGCTTTAAATGCAGATGAGTCAGGCCTTCCCCTCATAGGACAAAAGCATAAAGAATAAATATGTATAAACTCATCTTATGCAAAAGGTCAGACTAAATTAACTTCTGCTACAACCTTGAAACTTGATTTCTTTGCTTTTGAAAATTCAATTCTCTACTTTCACTCAAAGTGCTGCAAAATGCTCTTATCTGAGTAGCAACCTAACCGTATCTTTCTGAAATGGATTTTCACACATACATATATATTCCATAAAATCCAATGTCTCTATGCTAATTGCATGGAGTTTCATGTCTTCAAGTATCTTCTGCCTCTTCAAATGTGAAATTGTAATACAGTGAACTTTTACTACAATCCCCCATGCCTTCCAGTCTTTGAAACTACAAAACAGATAAGTTATGCAAATAAACAAAAAAACCCCTCTTCTCCACATGAAAGTCCAGTCTTCAGTATTTGTCTTTCATTTTGGGGTTGTGGTTGGAATATTGTGATGGCCTTGCTTTTTTTATTCATCCTGTAAATGGAGTTACACTAATAACCACTTTTGGTGCTGAAAACTCCCCTATTTCAAGCAACTAATCTAAAAAGTTTATAATTCCTTCCTAAAAGCATAAGTGCTATTAGGAATCTACCTGTTCCAGCACTTACTCTTTGCTACTTTTATATGGATAAGACTATGTGCATCATTCTCAGCTGTGCAGAGAGGCCAAGGCATTGCTGATACTATTAAATATGAAGCTACATGCATGGGAAAGGCTGAGTGGGGATGCTTTTGATGTAAAATGAGTCATCACTTTCAGTAAAAATGCTGATATAAATATAGTTCTTGTGTGTAATCTCTCCCATATGATGTGTACCCCAAATGCATACGGACACAGAAGGTGTCTTTTCCCATAGGAGCTGTATGTTATTCCCATAAGAGGTGAACCTGTGTTCCCATACACAGTGTGTATATTCCATACCACAGCATACTTAGGAGGAAGGTGGTGATCATTCAGTCAAATAGGTTTCTGTTGCTTTTGGGGACAGTTTACATTGGTTGTCCTTGAGAGCTCCTGTGAAAGAGCCATTTCTTGGCTTCATCCACCTCATTGGAGGAGACAGGTTGTTTTGTGCAGTGATTTGTCAACCTCTTGGCACACCATTAGCTGAAAAAGCTTATCTAAGCAGCCCTGAGTTTGATGTGTGTTATCTACCACCCCAAGTGGTTTTGTGGTCAATGCAACATGTCAAACTGAGCTGCCCTGTCCCCTAAGACAGGAAGCCTGTCACCGTCTCTTAATGTTCCTTGACATCCATCCTCTTCAACCAAGCATTCATTTTTTAAGCTGGTAGATCAATGATTTATCAGCTTTGCCACTCTTCTTACTAATTTTAGTCTTCTATATATTTGACTATGCTTCCAGTTTGGGAAATTAGCTATTTCCTTTTTCTGCAGTTAAATCTTCTTATGAAATATGAAGGAGATCAGTTAAGAAGTCTGGACAAGCCATGGTATTCCTTTGCCACTTCATGTCTGGAAAAAACCCCACACCACTGAAAACCCACTAGTATTCATAGAGTATCTTGTGTTCATTTTTTTAATGTGTTTGTTTTGCCAAGAAAAAACATACACTGATGTTTTGTCCCATTCCTTTTTGGGTCTCCAGGTGAGTCAGAGTCTAGATATGGCTCTGACAGACTGAGGAGAAGGCAAAGATAAACCTTTCTTCTGTCTAGGATTTGACAGGAATATACCCCACTGAGATGGCAGTAATGACAGAGAAATAAAAAAGAACACCTTCCAAAATCCTGTGCAATTAATCAAAATAAATCACTCCAGAATATTATTGGATTTTTGGTAAAAGTATCAGGTCAAAACACAGATCAGCATATTCCAAAACACAAAGTTCAGAAGTAAATTGAAAATTATGTTGATATTTTTCTACTTGGATTTGTCTCTAATAATAAGATTCCCTATAAGTGGAACAGTTTAACCTAAAACTTCTTTCCTTAAACAATGAATCTATTTATTATTGTCTTAGACTCTGGCATCAATCATCTTTATAACTCCCCTAAACATACCACAGTCCTTTAAAAAAATAAAAATCTGATCTTAAATCTCTATCTTTCAATTATGCTTAGACAATTAGCCATAGCATCTGAGACAGCAGACAATTTAGCTTTCTCTATATACAGAATTACCTTCGATTAACAATACAAGCCTTAAGTAGAAAAGACTTGTCTGTTGGGAGATCTTCTTTCTTGTTTAGAGGAAGTTTATGCTGATGAGTCTAATTTAGCTAATAAAGAAAGTTAGGTGAATTCTGTCCTCTTTCTTAGCCCTCTCTTCCATGCTGCAAATTCAGGCACTTAAAATTAAACATTCTAGTTTGTGTTACAAACAAAACACATCTCTGAGATTTCAATTGATGTCTTATCTTTCCCTGTATGAAATGTACAAACACAGTTACTCTGGTTTTGACACTGAAACCATATTCTTGGTTTAATGACACTTTCTTCAAAGTGTGTTAAAATTGTAGCTCTCAAAATCAGACTTTGACTTTTTAATAGTTAAAGTTAACAATGGCAGCAGAAGTAACCACATTTTTACAGTATCTATTCAAATGGAACACTTTGGATTAATTGGAACATTGCTGGATTAATTCCCAGCTCTATGGTAACACCTCAAATTGGACCTTCACTGTTCCTCAACTGGCATGTGGACTAGAATGGACAGGAGCATACTTCTGTGAAGATCATTTGCCTGTTTTTCAGAGTTACCTTTTACTTATTTATTAAATATTTAGAAAATACCTCTTGGAATTAAACCCTACTGTTTCCTGTAAATAATTAGCTCTGAAAGCAGTTTTCTGTATGCACACTGTTACAATTTTTAGTTAACAAAGGCAAGGCTAGAAAAAATTTTTGAATGAAATAATATGGTTTGAGGTTTTTTCAGATAAGCAACTACCAAATAACATTGGGCTGAGTTTCAAATGAGTAATTTCAGCTTGAAGCATTTCAAATTTATGGGGTTTTTAATCATAAAAAAACCGATACAAAATCAAGAGGTTGGCCCCTGAACTTGATAACCATTTGTACTCTTGCAAAGTGGGTGTAAAATACTAGCATTGGATTCATGCCCATGTTTGTGCACACAGGCTGCAAAGCAAAGCATCAGAGATATATCCTTCTCCAAGTACTTCCTTTGGGGCTGATTGTTCAGAGCAAGCAATATGCATGATATAACTGGTGCATGTAACAGTAACTACAACATTCTGCAAATTTGAATTTATACAGTAACTTGATATTGAGGCTGAACTTTGCAGATGAGTGGTCTATGGTATTTTTAATTATAATCCTTTCTGTGGTCTGAATGCGAGTACAGCCGATTCCATCATGTGACACTGGAGTTTGGACTTTTAAATGAGACATTATTATATTTGATTGAGGCAGTTATGTTTCTCAAGAATTATTTCAAATCAGACAGAAGCAGCAATAATTAGAGGTTGAGAGCTTAGAAAATCTGTGCTATTTTTTTAAGACACCAAGATTTACAACACATGCTCTGTCTGCCTCTGTCTAATTTACTTCCCTTTCCCTAATGAACATTTGTCAACTGCCACATACTTCAATTTTCTTTAACTATGTCTGTCAAGATTTAAGTGAGACTTCATCAAAAAAGCAAAACTAATCTTACCAAGTGGAAACATGTGAATTTGAGTCAATTCTGTGATATTTTAAGGAAAATGGAAATGCAAATCAATTTTCTTGGAATGTAGGTTCAGACTCAACAGCATTCACAAAGTCTTTATTAAAGGTCTGATCCTGAGAAATGCTGGTCAAATGCACTCTTGGTATAATGGACCAAATCTGCAAGTGGATTGACCTGGTGAAGAGCTTCATACAGTCACAAGATCTAAACAAATGGCAACCAGCAGCATCCATGGCATCTCAAAGTCAGACCACCACAAGATAACAAATGTTCTGCGTTCTTTTTAAGGCCAATTTTCCAGTTGGTCAAATGTGTTTTAAAAGTAATGTCTTTTAAGACCAATGCAGACCTCTCCAAGGGATCAAGTCAATGGATTACTGTGGAATGATCCTTATAGGTTAAGGGAAAGGGCTTTTAATTTTTAAATCTACTACTTTGAATCATGACCATACAAAAAAGCTGAAGAAATCTGACATGGTCCCTTGTATAAATAAGATCATGAATGTAAAGCTTATAATGCCACTGTGAAATTTTAATGCTTATTTATTATGGTTATGATGAAACCTGTATAATAAGATGATGATGATGATAATAATGATAATAATAATATAATAATAATAATGAATAGTCATCAGTGCCAATATGATTCTACTATTTTTCTACATATGCTTTATCGTGGCATTTTGTGTAGCTTGTGTTCTGTGAAAAGAAATGTCAATAAAATCTTTGCTTCCTTTTGTCTGTACTTTCTGTTGTTCTTGATTAGGAATTTCCCTAACCCCTTTTGTCCATGTAGCTCACGGCAAACTTGATGAGAGTGATAAAGAGAAGTAGAATAAAAGATGCTCAATCAAGAAAATAGATGAGCTATATGAAATGCTGTGGCTCGTGCCTTATCCCTGGAAATGTTCAGGGCCAGGCTGGATGGGGCTTTGAGCTACACGGTCTAGTGGAAGGTGTCCCTACCCATGGCAGGAAGATTGGGACGAGATGGCTTTAATGTCCCTTCCAACCCAAAATATTTTGTGATTCTATGCTTCAGACTGTCTTTTTGTTTGAAGAATGAAAACCATCCCTGACTTATTGAATACAGAATTATGAAGTAAAATAATCTTAGGCCTTGAACATGGAGCTCTTTTTGACCAGTGAAATAAATAACACTTGAAACAACGTCTTGAAACAGCAAAACCTTGAAGACAGAAAATCAGTAAATTCTAGGACATTTTGTAGGTGTTTTCATGTTCAATATTTAAGAATGAGTTTCAGGAACATTTTCATATGTAGACTTGATTTCCTCTGGCCCCATATATTGCAATTCAGAACTTCCTTACACTTGGCTGCATGCTGTTACCAGGAAGTTATGGAAATTGGTGGGTTGGGGTAGGAGGGATTCGCTGTTTCTTCAAGACTCTATGGCCATGTCTATACCAGTTAACCAAGCAAGTAAAGGATATTTACCATAAGTTCTGGTCTTAACTCACAATTTCCATAAAAATTCATCTGTACTTTAAATTAGTCTCAGCTGTACATCAGCAACACAAGTATCTGTTTATCATTCTTTCAAACATATCCCTCTCTCTTTGTTGAGTTTTTCTCCAAATAGTTACAGACTGTTTGTGGTGTGGGTAGTGCAGTGTTATATAATGGGATACAACCCATGTTATCTAACTTGGGAATTGGAAGGATGGAAGTGAAGCAGACCAGAGTCCAGTTCCAGAAGTTTCCTGGTCCTAACTGGTGCTTTACCCTCTTTCAGGCAATTCTTGAGGAAAAATAATTATTCAGAGTTGTCATCCCCAGAGACTCCAAAACACATCAAACACATTGAGAAGTTGACGGAAGCCCTTAGAGAGCCAGGGAGGGACTACAAGATTTAGGTCATTGCTGCCTTCCTGTTGCAAACTGATTAGCAGTCAGCAGGAGCTGTGTTGTGTCTGTGTCTGTATAGATAGTTTTTTTCCTAACTCATTTCACAATCATATCAAATGGCAAAGGGGCCAGCAGCAGGGAGGGCATAATTAGCGCATTGGTTAAATGCATTCTCCTTTTGATTATAATTACATTCCACTCTCACCGGCTGAAAATGAATTGACCTCACCTTAATCCCAACAAGTTGTTTGTCCATCCTCAAAACATTACATCTAGGAGTTGGCATATTCTCTGTGATTTGGCAGAATGCCCCTCAAAGCAGTCAGGATAAGCAGATAGGCAGGTACTGTGGTCAATGCCAGGACAGACTCATCACAACTGTGCAGGAAAGCCAAACCAATACCAGTTTTGTGATGTCTGGTCCAAATAGGTATTTTTAGTGCATTATTAAAAAAATTGCAAAATAACCCTTACTATTCTCCTGAATGTAATTGTGGTAATATGGTAAACTATATCCTCATCAGAATCTAATTTTTTGCTGAGGCCTCCTGGTGTAGAAACACCATGAATTGGTGTCATGGCTGTCTAAAATGAAGCAGGTGTATTCCAAAAAATTTGTGGCACAGTCCACATCCTGGTTAGGTGTTAGTCATAGACACGAGGGATTCCTAGACCAATAAAGTAACATAAAAACAACACTTTTAAAGAAGGCCTCTATTTTCTCAAAGGCAATAGGCAGGTACTTGTTAGGGGACAAAGTCTCAGTTTGGCCCTTTGACTAACTTCTCGGGGGAGTGTAACAGTGAAGGATGCATGTGACCTTGAGAAATGGGGAGAGTCACAAATAACTCCATGACAGGCATGAGCAATATGAAGTAGAACATGGGTAACGTGAGTTTTCATTGTCTTTCATTGTCTTTTTGAGCCTAGGGACAGTCTGTTTTTTTCCTTTATGGTTGGAGACCCAAGTGCAAGTAGGCAATCTGGTAAAATATTGCTCTGTATAGCCCAAAGCAAATCTGGTCTAAAGCCTCTCCAGCACTTGGAAGCACACTGTGTTCCCTGTGGTTCTAGCTTTTGGATTGTTGGGCTTTGGTCCTGTTCTTCCAGGTTTAACTCATAGCTGTAGCTGCAACCTGTGTCCCTTCCCATAATATTTATATTCCAATTTTTGCCCCCTTTTCCTCTAGCCAGTGTTTCCTGCACAAAAGAAATCCTTGTTCCCAGCCCATTACCAAAGATAGTACCCAGTGTGATGAACAATTGACTTTAAAAGTCAGAAGGCAAATTCAAAGACACTGAGTTAGTGAAGACCCAAGCACTTATTTACACAGTTTAGACTGCAATTAGCAAAACAAATAAGCCAAAACTGGTCTGCTGGACTTTGAGTTAATTATTGGCTGGAATTGGGGGTGAATTATTGAAGAAAAGAGTAAGTGTGGATTTTCTGCATTTCATCCTTCTGGGTGTCCTTGTTCAGACACTGATATGCACAGAGTGGTGGCTGGTGGCCTTAGCAGCCTGTTCTTCAGTTTGAACAGCTCCTGAGAGCTTACACTGGCTTGATCAAATTTTTATTATTGCTCTCCAAAGAGGTTTTCACTCTGATCTGAGTCAGAGAAGGAGTGAGACACACTTCATAGACTCTTTGTCACACACAAACACACAGACATGCACACAGAGCACTACAGCACATGCACAGGGTACAGAGCACATATGGTACAGAGAACATATAATACAGAGTACATGTGGTATAGAGAACATATAATGCAGAGCACGTTTGGTACAGAGAACATATAATACAGAGTACATATGATACAGAGCACAGATAGTACAGAGTCCATGCACACTGTGCCATACTTACAGCTAATTCTACTGTAGGTAACTAATAGCTTTATATTCATACAGAATTGCCTATATATTGCCTACAATTGGAGATACAGGTGAAACTTGGCCTGTGCTTTTCCTCCTTGAGCCATGACATTGAAAATAAGAACCAACACCCAGACTGAAAATGCTGTATCTTTTATTGTTGCTTGCCTTTTCTCCCTTTCATTATGCCTTCTGCATTTTGCATTCAAATTCACCCATTAATTAATAATTAGTAGCAATTTTTGCACCTGCATCTAGGATATATTCATCCCATAAGCACCATGAGGTGTTCATTGCATGGACTTAATAGAAAGATTTAGAAACACAAGTGTCCCTTGCACTGTGCAGTAGGGTAGATTAGTTCAGGAATCCTGGACTATGCTCCATCAATTTGTTTTATACAGATGTGGTGATTTCTTATCAAATTTCAAATTATTTTGGTGGACTCTAGATATCAAATTCATAAAATTGTCTCACTTTAAATAGCACAAACTCTTTCCACAAACATGCATTTTTCCTGGTTGTATAATCCAAAGATGTCACAAGCTTTTTAGCTGCAGTGTTATTTATGGATTACCCTGTCTGATCTTAAAGTGGGGCACATACAGCAATACCTCTCTAGAGCTGTGCTCTACTGTACTAACTGTAAAGAAGCAGCAGGCAGCTCAGAGAGAGCATCCTTAAGAAGCTCTGATAAATCATAAAAGCAATCTGTACATGGCAGGGAGACATAGCTAGCCAAAAGAAAGTTATTTTAAATCACCAGTAATAGTAACTGCAGACTCTCCCTGTCTGGTTCAGTCTGGGTTAGATGTGAACATTCCCAAGAGCAATTTGTGGTTGTGTAACTGCATCCTGCCTCATCTCCTTGTGAACAGCTTCGACAAGAGAGATCTTTGGCAGGGCTAAACAGGCAGCACATCTTTGCTCCTATTCTCAATATTCAATTCTGAGACCAAGCTAGCACCTGCATGTCCACGTTATTTCCTCCACAGCTGAAATGCCACTGACTAGTGAACCTGTGGGGTGACATTAACAGTCCCAAATAACCGGCAAAATAATTTCATACACAACAGGAAAGCCTTTGCCACTGCAAGTATTCAGAAGGAAAACAGGAAGGATGATTTAGATATTGTTACTTTCATGTTGGGTTCCCAAACTGCCAGCATAAAAAAACACAAGGATTCTTAGTCCTACAGGCAGTGGACAGTCCCAAGGGAAGTCTGAGGGAGAGGTATCTTGCCCTTTCCAGCAGCCACACGAGGTCAGTATTGGCTCTTTCAAATAGAATGAGCTGTGCATTCCCTTGAATGTCCCTTGTGCACCTGTAAGGGCTGTGACAGGCCAAGGATGTGATGCTGGAAGTAACCTCAGGTAAGTGTAACACCTTGGCTAAGCACAGAACCAAGTGCAGGGTGCAATGGGCATAAAGGCAAAGCTGTGTGTTCTTCTGATTTAAAATGTTGCTGCTGGTAAATAATTTCTCTTTTCTAGACTACCACCATATATCCTTGGGGGCATATGAATCACAGTTTCCTTGTTTTTCCCATTGCTGATGACATAAATTGGAGATTCAGACCCAGCATGTGGCTTAGTGCCCATAGATTGCTTCGTGCTTTACATCATGATGTTCTCAGAAGATGAACACTGAGTTCTCACAAATCTGATTTCTTTTACAGACTGTTCAGGACTCACTGCTTCTTATTAAAATAATTGAGCAAAGATTAGGATATTTCCCTATCAAAAAGGATGAGGGCACAGAGCTTTCTGAAATTTAACTGGAACATTTCAATAGATCAAGCTCTTAATACAGAAATTGCCGTGAGGCAGAAGTCAAATACCAACTTTGGGCTTCTTACAGCTTTCATTAAAAAGTCCAGTGAAGCTTTCCTATTAAGTCCTCCCAGAAATGACAACCACTTCTTCAGTGGAAGGGTTTCCATAGAATGGAAAAGGCTGTCCAGGGGAGTGGGGGAGTCACCATCCCAAGAAACATTAAAAAATGTGTGAATATGGCAATTAAGAACATGGTTTAGTGGTGGACATGGTGGTGGTGCTGGGATGATAGTTGGACTTGATGATGTTAGAAGTGTTTTCCAACCTTAATAGTTCTATGATTCTAGAAGAAGAGAATATTTTTTTTTTTGTATGAAGTTAAATCTTGGTTGTATTTTTCCAGTGGAGAATATGCAAGTATAGAATTTGAAATGGAACAGATCTGCTACTTGGCTGAATTTCTCCTTCAGTTTAAACATCCTGAACTATTTTAAGGAATGATGCTCTAGAGCTTGTGTTGAAAAATTTAATCCATTCTACTGGTGACATGTCAAAGCTCAGCTGAAAGCATAAACTGGATATATTCTGGAAACCTTTTTAGGATTCTGGCTTTCTTGTGTTCTACACTCCCTTTTCTGTGAGATGATTCATACACAGAGACAGATTAGCTCTGTGTTAGAACAACTGTTTTCTCTGTTGCCATACTTTTGGCAGTATAAACATAAACAACAACAAAAAGACAAATCATAGTTAAATACTGAAATCCTCTTAAACCTCTTTATCAGGAAGCCAGCTGTTGGTGGTGCTATAGTTACTAAACAGGTTTCTATTTTTGTTTTATTTTAGATTTTTTGTTTTGTCTTTTTGCATGGTATTTATTTAGAAGTCCTCCAGTGTGGTTGTCTCTGGAAAAAACAGATGCAGGAACTGAACCTATTTTTCACTGTTTCTCTGCTACACCTTGGCTGTTCTCTAAGGATAGCAGAACAGCTATGTATGTGCTTGCTTCTCTTTTTGTTAAAATGGATGGAAATGAATAGTTGATAGAGACACTGAGGTCTTTCCAAGCTAGGGTTCTCTTAAAGAATTCTAGAAAACCCTTGATAACACTTTGGCTTGAGATGGAGCAAGTCCATTTGCCTACTTTCTGCAGCTCAGGTCAGATCCAAGTGTCACAGTAAATAGTTCTGCTCCAGAAACAGAATCCAGGGTGAAAATGTGTCAGAAGTAAGGTGGAAGTGCTTCAGCCCTTCTGGCTTCCTCAGCAAAAGTCAGGATCACATTACACCACTGTTCTTCCTCTTCCATTCCCTCTTACTCCTGAGGGAGGGAGGATTTGGGGCACAGACACTACTCCCTGCCTTATCTTGGGATCTAAATGTAGTGAAATTAATTCTCTGAGGGTGATCTTTCTTTCAACCAACCTAAAATAGTGAATGTCACAGCCTCCCTTTGAAAGGCTTTCATATGGGCTTTTTCAGAATTGAATACAAGGAAAATGGAAGGTGAAGTCATGGAAAACATCATCAGACAGTATTCTCCTACCTTCCTTCAAGCCTCTTGCAATGCCATTCAGTTTCTCTTGGATGAAAATTTCCATGATAAAGTTCCCATGACACAGACCCAAACACCAAATCATTTCCCCAACCCTCTCTTCCTCTTTGGGACTGCTCTCACCAGCAGCATGTGTTGAATGCTCTCCTGCTCAGTGCACTTCCCACAGGAATGAAAATTACTTATTCATATAATTTTTCCAGAGGAGAACTGAATCAACTTGATTCAAACATTTTTTTTTTACTATCAACGGGTTTATCTTCTACAGGTTAACTGGAAAAAGACCCAAGGAGTGCACAGTCTTCATGGTGGTCCTTGGCCCATAGAAGTTTTTGTGGTACAACCTTAGATCTGCACTGAGAAAACTCAGTTTCCTTTTTTTTTTTTTTTTTTTTTTTTTTTTTTTTTGATAGGATATTCCTGTAGATCCAACTAAGCACATTGTCCTCAAGGGTGCAGCCTCCAAGTCAAAAGATAAATGGCTGAAATAAGATATCAGAGTCCAGACCAAGCATAGTGCTAATGTAGAATGAAACACACCAAGATAAATTAATGAAGAACAATAAAAAATAATAATTAAAAAAAACCTTAAAAAGGATTTTGTTAGAGAACACTCAGTCAAGACTCTATCAGAGGCTTTTAAAACTTCAGACACATTTATAAAATACTATTTTCAGCTATCTTTGCAGTGCTCATCACTCACAGAGGAAACATTGTTAGGCTTAAGTGCTAAGAGAAACAAGCAGGAACAAAACAAAACCAGCAACTGAGAGACCCTGAAAAAGCTCATATGATGTCACAATGCTTTAACCACCAGATTAATCTTCATCAGGGCAGTCTTAAAGCAATATTCCTAGTAGACAAGAGTGCTTGTAGTATTTTGTAGTTTCAAGGCTTTAAACTGAAATTCTTCAATGGTTCCTCAATTAGAGCAAATATTGACCTCTCCTTTGAACAAGACAAAACAGAAGAGTGGAATCAATTAAACACATCCTCTGACTGCCTGCCCAGGGAGAAGAGGTTTCCAATTGATCCTAAAGGAGTGGTGATTGGTGAAGAAGTATCACTGTTCCACTTGTTCTCTCAGCATAAAGGAGTTTCAGTATTCCCTCAGCTGTTTTGTAGACTATTTCCTTGAGGAAATGATGCTTACACTGTCCTGCTAAGCATTTCAGCTGGAGTCCAATTTAATTTAAATTTGACGGGGAGATAGAATTCACACAGGTACTAAATTCTCACTCCTGTGTACAGGAGAACACACCTGAACAAAAAACCCAAACCAAAACAAACAGCGAAGCACAAGTTTGGTCTTTATTAGATATGTTAATTTGCTCATTTTGTTTTAGCAGCAGAGTCATTCAGCACCCATATAGTCTTAATTTATAATGATTATTTATTGCTTTTGAAATTAATGCCTAACACTAAGAAATTATTGAGTAGTTCCTGGAGTTCTTAAGTAATAAAGTGAACTGCTAATTCTCCTCTTACTCTAATTTCCCCCTTTAAATTTTAAAGTACATTTACCCAGTCTTGCTAGCAACAAGGCAATATTTTATTTTGCTTTCTGAAAGGAGTTAGCATGAGTAAATGAGTGGCCACTGTGCTCATCTGAACACTAAACCAACCTTAATCTACACTAGAAATATTGAGGGGATTAAAATCTCATAACGTTACAAAGATTAAACTTATACGTCATGAGGAAAAGATAGAAAAGGTAAAAATTATAGGTAGAGTACAAGATCCAAAATTTTTCTCAGACTGATATCCTGCTTTGCTGCATTCAGTCTGTGTCGGGATCATTAGCTTGTCAGAGTGACCCCAAGAAAAGTTTGAAAGTCTGTTTTCCCAGCCTGGCGCTTAAAGAAGGAGTCAGGGCTTTCATTTCTCGGTCTCAAGGTTGTTTATTGTATTTTATCTGTAAAATTTTTCTCCTGCCCTGCCGAGGTCAGCTCACCAAGACAGCCCGAGGCACTCTGCCTGCCCACAGGGCGGTGTTATGTCTTTATACTGAAAACTATGTATACAATGTTTACAATTACTTTCCAATACCCATCACCTATGCTAGATAGTGAGCTTCTACTCTAAACCAATCTAAAAGTGCCAACATCATCCAGAAGATGGAGGCCAAGAAGAAGAAGAAAGGCTTCACACACCCAGTTCCCTCCATCTTGCCTCCTGAACTCCCATACCAAAAACCCTAAAATCTACTTTTTCACCCTGTGATAGCTTCACTAATATTCTACTTAAACTGTTGTGGCTTGGTGATCTTCATACAAGCTTCGTAATTTGCCCCACGGGTCATAATCAAAACCACAGGGGCATTTTGGGCTCTGTGCCAGGGTCTCTGAAACCCCTGGCAGGGATCTTGGCTGCTCAGGACAGCCAGAGGGATGTCCTGGGTCCTGACAAGTCTGGGCACACCAGTAGCTGTGTCTCAATCTAAAGTAAAGAGAAAGGTAAAAAATAATCACCAGGGGTCTTGTTCATCCACTCCATCTTCACTAGTGGCAGAGGTGGATGATGTTCTCACTTATCAGTGTGCCACATGCACCTCATGAGGTTATAAAAAATCAAATGCAAACAGTAACAAATGATTCTTATGGTGCCTCTCCCTCAGTGTACCCACTCTCTTCACTGCAGTAGCAGTGTGTTTTCAAATACAAATATTAATTTTTTATTGGAGAAACTGATGGAAAACAAAATCTCATCTCACATCTGGTGTCACCACAGACAGGTCAGTACTGTCAGATTTATATTTTTATTTCTTAGCCTGAGGTATTGTCCCTTCCCATTGGGTTGAGCAAGTTTTGTCCTGGAGCCAAAGCAGAGCTCAGTGACAAAACCCACTCTTGTTTTTTTGTTTGGTGGCTGTCAAGCTATAGCTGATGTTTTTTGACAAAATGCCTGTGCCTCTTGGGGCTTCCAGATGCAGAAGACTCCTGATAACTCACAGCATTAATGCATTAATGCAGTGGGCTGTAGTGGTTCAGCTTTCCTGGCTTGTTTTTTACTGCAATACCATGATGTGATGAATAACAAATTGTCCATGTTACTCTTTCTCTTCTGAGGCTTTTTTATGCTTAGCAATAACTATTCATTCTGACAGAAATAGCTGGGACTCCTCTCAAATGAAATGTTATTTGCGGGGGGATTGTAGGTGTCTCAGTGCTGTATCTAAATTACATGGCATGCTTGATTCAGCAGGGCAGAATACAACACCACCTGCTCTGGCCAGGAAGCAGAGTTATTTTGTCCTGTCCCTGCTGTTACAAGGACCATGTAATATTAAAATGTCTAATCTGTTCAGCAATCCAAGCTGGCCCTGGTCTTCATGCTGTCAAGCTTCCTGCAGTCTTACCTTTGAATACAGAGGGAATTTCATAAGTCAGTCGGTGGCTGAAGACATGTAAGGTGTGACTGCGGAGCCAACCAAACCCCAAGCACTTGGTCAGTTCTGCAGTTCCCCCCACAGGGGATTCATAATCAAAACCTCTTGGTTTGCTCAGACCTGTTCAAAAAACCTATTTCAATGATTTTGGCAAAGGGATCACAGAAGAAAGAAAGAAGAGAGGGAGAGAGGAAGAGGAAGGTAATGAGGAAAAGCAAGCAGATATAAAGGGTTATGACAGATATTCAAGGGATCACCGAAACACAATGGTTTGGGTTGGAAGGGACCTTCAAGATCACCTTGTTCCAACCCTTCTGCCATGGAAAGGAACACCTGCCACTGGACCAAGTGGCTCAGAGCCCATCCAGCCTGGCCTTGGACACTTCCTAGGATGAGGCAGCCACAATTCTGTGGGCAACTTGTGCCAGTGTCTTACCACCCTCACAGTAAATTTCTTCCTAATATCTAAAATGAGCCTGCCCTTTTTCAGTTTAAAGCCATTCAATTTTGTCTGGTCACTAGATGACCTTGCAAAAAAGTCCCTCTCCAGCTCTCTTGTAGACACTTTAGGTACTGGAATGTTGCTAAAAGGTTGTCTTAGAGCTTTCTCTTCTCCAGGTAAAATATCTCCTATCTTGTGGGTTTATATTATTAAAAAGTCTAGAAGGATGTATAAAACAGTCTTTTTTGAATACCCAGGCTGGTTTTGTAACAACGTTGGGTTCTCCTTTTCCCATGGGAACAGAAAGGCAGTGGGTGAGGAGCGCCTGACTCTTCTCTCCTGTTTCTTTTCTGGCACTCTCCAGAGGAGCAGATATAAGCTTCTCACAGACTGTATGTTGTTTATGCAGAAGACAGAAGTGATTCTGGAGAAAAAGTAACTTTGAATAGATACAGATCCGTCAATTTTCTTCTGATTAGCATGCAATATTTTGAGGATTAAGAATAAAGATTGTGGATCTTGCAAATCCAAGATAAAATTCAACAAAAATCAACAAAAAAGTCAAGACAAAATAACATAAAAAATAATTTAAAAGACAGGGAAAAGGTCATAGATCTTATCTGTCAGACGAGCTACCAGTGAAATCTCATTTGAAGCTGAATGTACAGTGTTGGCCACTCTTGTCCAGTCAATGTTAAAAAATTATTAATTGACATAAGTGGATGAAGGAATATATAAATAGGCTAATATGAAAACAGGGCAGAAGAAATACCTTTCAAAATCTAAAGAGCTTGCTTTAGTATAAAAGAAATAATCATGGTTAAAGGGCAGAAATTATGCCTGTAAGAAAGAAGGGTGTAACAGGGAGAAAAAGAGAAAAATAGAACACAAAAAACCCCAAACCCTTATAAAGTAGCTGTGAATATAATTTCACTGAATATAAAAGGCTTCCAGCCACCAAACACTATGGTCTGAAACAACCTTCTGGTTGGAATAAAGGGAAGTGGAAGCTCAGCTTGCCTCAAAGTGTTGGTCAGTGATTTTGTAACTGAGGTTACAGGACTCTCTTCTCTGCAAGCTAAGATATACTTTTCAATCAAATATTATACTTTCATATAGACCTGTGTTTCCAAATCAAATTTTGATTCTCATTGTGCCCCAGAGCAGTGACCTTTCCTCCGTTCAGCAAATCTTGTCCACCTCTATTAAAACAAAGGTCAAGAATGGGAAATAAAAGTGAGAGTGGAAGCTGCTATTGACTATTTATAAAATGGTCATGGTCTGCTATGAGTGAAGAAGGAACAGAAAGATTCACACCTGTAAGCATAACAAATTTCACAAATAAATTAAAATCTGAGCGCTGTTTCCAGAGAAAAGTATTATATTTTTCTGCAAAGATATTAATGGCTTAAGTTTGCAAAATACATGATTTGGCTTAAGTTTCATCTTCAAGTAACTTTGAAAATCAAGGTTCCATTTGCCTTCAAAAACCAGAAGCCTACATTATTCCAATACCTTGAAAAAAAAGCATTTCTCATTTATGCTGCTGTTTCTAAGTGCACCTTGAATCAGGGAGGAAAAGCTCTGAATATGACTTGAAATATTCCTAATCCTTTGCCACTAAGGAAAATTTCCATTTGCATTATTTTCAATCCATACTAAGGCAGTTCAATATGCAAAGAAGAAAATTACTATGTTTGCTAAATACATGTACATGCCTGCATATTGTGGTTATCGTTTTGTCACTTAATGTAGACACACTGGACTTGCAAGTTTCAGTCTTTATCTCAGGATCTGAAATATTAACTGCCTTTCTAAATCAATCACCAGTGAATATATATGATTTACTGCCTAGTTGTACATGCAATACCATTAAATTCAGTCTCCAAAGCTGAGTTTTGGACTCCTAGTAAAATATTATGCCCAGAAGGAACCGTGGAGACTGCAGTGTATATTCTACCAACAGCAGAATTTCTCCTGAAATTTCACCTACTGAAATGCATTATCTCCTAATTTCATCATGCCTTGGATCACATTGTATTAAACACTACAACTTAACAAAGTTACAAAGAATATCTGTCAGTTTCTGCCCACGAGCCTCTGCAAAGGTATGACCAGAAGGTAACTGGGAACTTTCAGAAATGGAACAATCTGCACAGATGAAAACTGTCAGCTTTCATGTGCTAGACATGCAATTGAATTACCTTCTTGAGTTTGATTTCACTCGCCTGAGACCAAAACAGGATGAAATCTGTAGTTGTTGAGAGAAGAGCCTCATCAGCACAACAAAATGGGAAAATAACCCTGAAAATAGTGCTGAGGTAAAAGCCCTTCTACTCCTGCTTATCCTTCCAAATGGCTGGGGGTGAGAAAGAACATGTTGCTAACTGTGTCATGAGGCACAGATTGAAAATTGCTTAAAAGCCTGTGCACTGTAACAGGGTGGATTTTACCCAGCGGCACTCCGAGAAAATTATTGTAATTGCACTTTTTAGTTATTACCAACTTGGTCTCCAGGACCTTGGTAAGTGCCATTAGACATCTGCTGTGGGACTATTCTCAGCAAGCAAAGAAGACACTAAGTCTTTTAAAAATATAAATAAGTGAGGAACACACTGGGTGGGGTTTTTTTTGTTGTTTTTTTTTTTTTTTTTGTTCCTCACAAATAACATTCTGTTTTGGTTTTTTTAACTTAAATATTATTATTATTAGTGCAGGTTGGCATATGCTATTTGCTGTAATAAGTACTGAGTTGGATAGCATGTGTTCTACTCACTTTAACACTTACAATAGCTGATCATCTGATTAAGATGCATTTTCCAAACAATTGAAGAAAGGCTTGCTATGGGTTAATAGAAGTTGAATATCTAGACGCCTCACTTCTCACATTTCACAACCTGTATTTGCTTTACTTCTGCCATAATTCTGCAGGGTTACTCTTGCAAAAGAAGGGGAAAGAGAGAGAAAAGGGCTTGGATCCAGAAAACAGAGGATGGATTTAGAGAAAAAAAGCCCATCTATTCCTGATGTGAGAGGAATAGATAGAATAGAGGAACCCATCTTCACTGTGAGAGCAGAGGCAGAAGCAGGAAAGGCCTTGGTGATGTGCAGACACTGTTCAGCAATAGACAAAATGTGAATGTGTTACCAGTACAGATTTAATCACAAATGTAAATCAAACCTCTGTACCAGCTGCTAGGAAGGGTGTGATAAACTCCAGCCAGACCAAGCCTGTGCAAACATGTTCATAACAAAGATCTCAGAAGGTCACATCCTGAGTGTGAGGCGGTCTTTCACTGGAGGTCTCTCATATCCTCAAGGGGAATCCCAATGATGTCCTGGAACCTGGGTAGGGATGCTGCCATCCTACCTGTGGATGAGCCTGTGCTGCTGCAGGCATGGGAATGCAAAATGAATGGCTGCAGGAGGAAAACAGCATGAGAGAGCACAAGCTCCTAGTGAGGGTGGGATGGGAGCAGTTTTCACCCAGGCTCTTGGGTTGCTCCTGTTTGTTAGCAAGTGCTCGCACAGCAGAAATGAGACAAGGCTACAAGTACACTATTACATGTGCTGTGCCTTCCTCTGGCACTGATCCTGCTGGCATGATGGAATCAATACCTATCCTATGAAACTCTTTTGCCTTCCAAAATAAGATGGATGCATCTAATGTGCTTCTTGGAAATGCCTTATGGCCCCCTCATTGACTGGTTAAGTGCCTGGGACTTGTCTAGAGAGTGTGGGCTGGTACTGACCAAAACCATGCCAGGCACTACTTCAACAAATCCACAGTGCATCCTTGCTTGTTTTACAGCAAGGTGATGTCAGAGCCTGAGTAGGACATAGACACAATGAATGGCCCAACAAGCAGATGTGTTTTTGCCCCCCAGCAGCCTGATTATCTGCTGTAGCTATTCAGGATTGCCAGGTGTTTGTGGCAAACAGAAGTTTTTTGCCCCAAATGGATCCACCTCAGTGGAAGTGGCACTTAGATGGATCCAACTTCAACAATCCTTAGACTTCTAATAGTTCATCAGGCCAGTGTTCACAAAAAATGAGAAGCCTTTCTTGCAGATTGAGTCCTCACCTTGCAATAACCACATTCTGGACAAGCAGAGCTGGAATGGCAGAAAGTCAGGAAGGGATCCATCCTTCAGCAAAGCCTTGTTTCCTCCCCATGTATGCTCTACTTTTTGCTCAGGCAAGACAAAAAGGTAGGGCAACAGCAAATAATAACAATGCTATTGGTAGGAATCCTTCCTTTGCTCTCCTCTGCTCTACATTGTCCCTGTTTTCACATGTTAAATTAGGACACCACATGTAAACAGAGAGCTAACTCAATCTCTCTTGCAGAAGCAGACTCTCAGCCTCTTGCTTATTCCTTGCAGTTTTGTTATCCATAAGGCCTTACCTTGGAATCAAACACAAAGCTGCTCATCTCCACCTTTTGAATATTGGTAAGACAGAAGGGAGAGCCTTGAAAGCGAAGGTAACTGCAGAAGAGCAGGCAGATATTCACTTCACAGCAACCCTCTTGGGCTGTTTCTGTGCTTTTACTTCTCAGTTTCCCCCTGATCAAAGAGCAGGCTCCACTGCCTGCATAATACATGAAGCCACGAGAGCTGACAGCAGCTCTGGCTCTGAGAGCTGGGGAGTGGTGGGGAGACTTTGATGTCTGCATGCTCTGAATGGCCCTAAAAAGGCTCTTCCCCTGATTGCCCACACATCCTTCAAACCCCTGCTCAGGGGGTGAACTGAAAAATTACAGTTTCTTAACTTCTTTCCATAGATGGGGGCCTTTTTTTATCAGCCCCTGAAATGAGCCACCCCAAGTGGCCTATGTGCGGCCTAAGGAAGCAAGCAGAGGATAAGATTGGTATCAGCCTGGTGAGGAATAAGAGGAGGAGGAAGAAAACTTGTTCAGTGACACTGGCAGAGATGGGTAAATACAGGGCAGTATCTCAGAGTGGAGAAAAACCATTCCCCAGCGCTGCACAAAGGAAAGGGATTAGCTCCCAGCACTGAAGCCATGCTTTATGCTGGCTACTACACGCTTTGAAGCACAAGCCTGAGAAATTGAAAAGGAAACAATCCTTAATCCTGCTTTTTCACGATTTAGTGATAAAGTCAAATCCACTTTGCTGTAAGTAGCTCAGCTGTTTTCTGGAAGCCAGGCTATTTCCTGAGATACAAGGCTTTGCTTATATAAAGAGATCGACATTGTTACTGGGGCAAGGGGTGGGGAGGAGCAGAGAGAGCTGTGTGGGAGAAGTTTGGATGCCCTTTGGAGAAGGCTGCCTTTTTTTATTTGTTACTATTTGATTTTTGTATGACTTAGGGAGTGGTGTGTAAAAGAAGGAAAAAGAAATATGAGGAAAGAAAAGCATTTTGTCCATTTTTACCAAGACATTATTCTGAAATTCCGTTCAACTGGTCTAGTTTTTTACTTCCCATTGCATGGAATTTTTTCAGAAAGGAATAACATCTGCTCTTCTCATCCTGTCCAATATGAATGATGTCATTTGAATTACATAGGACCCATCCTGCTAAAAAAGACTATCCACTTATTCCCTGAATGGCTGCTAAGCACACAGGTCTTAAAAGCATCATGTCAGTGTATTTCAAAGTCTAACCCAATGAAAAAAGCTATCTGCAAAAGAATAGAAAGCTATAAACAATTAAAATTCTGCATAAACACCATTAACAATAATGGATCTTAAATCAGGAAGCTTTTACTGATTCATCTTGAGACTGGAGGTTTCAATAAAAGGAAAAAGAGCTTCCAGCAAATATAAAAGGAAAATTCACTAAAAGAGATGCATCCCATGGTCATTCCACTCAAAATTCTGCAGTTCTACTGATGGCACTATGCTTATATTAATCATCCAAGATGACATATGAAAAAATTAACTTTATATTGGTTAAAAAATATCACTTTTGTTAGTAATGTCAATAATTTTTTAAATACTGACTGAAAATACAGGAATTAAACACATGGCATTTTACCTGCCTGAGAGCAATCTGCATGCATAAATTTAATAAACGATTAAGATATAAACCATAAATATGGACATCATGCATTTTCATATTTTGTCAAATGTTTTTTATTAAAAAACTCTCACAGTTATTGTTTTCATTTTGTAATTTGCAAGGACCTTAGGTGAAGATTTCTTTCATAGGCATGAAGCAAAGCATTTTAAATTTTCTGAAGTACTGAGTATTGAATGAGTCAATTAAATGTAGTATGCAATTCCTGCAGTCACCAAACTGCACCTGGTGAAGTGAAATGGCAACTTTTTACACAACTTCATGTTACTGCTTATTGCTATCAGGAAAATGTAGTCCAGGCTTTTTACAGATACAGATACCGAAAATATCATACTGAGGTAATATCTCTAAACTGAAAGAGTGCAGGTTTGGATTAGATATTAGGAAACATTTTTTTACTGTCTGGTGAGCCATTGGTGCAGGTTGCCCAGAGGGGCTGTGGATGCCCCATCTCTGGGAGTATTCAAGGCCAGGCTGGATGAGGCTCTGAGCAATCTGGTCTAGTGGAAGTTGTCCCTGGACATTGCAGGGGAGCTGGAATGAAATGATCTCTAAGGTTTCTTCCAGCCTGAATAATTCTATGATTCTATGAAATAGCAATTCATTAGCCTTCTTCAAACCCCTAATCAATTTCCACCCTTGATGTTACCCTATCAATGCACTCCCAATTTGTCCCTTCCCTCTGGCCACTATGGTACTTCATCTCCAGGTATTTGTGAATCTCAGGAGACCTGAAAGATCAAGTGGAGCACATCGTGCTCCAGACATCTGTAGTTCAGAGCAAACCCTTTCACTGCTCTTTGCATCCCTTCTGTCCAAGGCAATTTTGCTTTGCAAAGTGGAGGCAACAGGTTTCTTCTTACCCATGTGCCCCATGGCAGGCAGACAGATAATGCACTTTTCTCTCTTTCATTACTTCCTGAGTATGGTGTGACCTTCTCCCGGTGTTCTAGTCCTTGAAGTCTCTCTAAGAGGGTGTCTTTTCTGTATATTGCTTTAAGGCAACCTGCTTATCTTTTATTGAAAATGTTCCTTACCCTTTGTTAAGTCGCATCTTAAGAGAAGTAATCCATTGCAATTCTGTAAGAAGCATATATGCCATCACAAGTGACTCCAGAAAATCTCAGGACTCTCAGAGAAAGTGTAAATACAGCAATGGAAGATCTTTATTATTTTCCTGAGAATTCCCTCAACAGGGATGGTGAAATTAATAGTGATGTAACATCACTAAATTTGATTTGTCATTTTTCAATGTTAATAAGAGGTATTCTTTTATGTCTCAGGAGTAAGAATCACCCTTAGAATGACCCATCATTACTATTTTTATTACTTTGATGGATTTAGTAAATGGCCTCTTTTGGATGAAAGCTCAGTTGTATTGCATGAAGTGTGCTGTGTCTGAAATTCTGTCATTGAGGCACATGAGAAATCAGTGCATGAGAAGTACCTGTAAGCTGAGATACACATACCAAAAAATACCTTAAGAAAAATAAAACTACAATAAACAACCTGAAAAGAAGCAAACAAAAAAGCTGTTATGTGGCAATTTCTTCCTTTTGACAGAGAAGAGAAGCAAATGAACACAACAAAAAGGCAGTGAGGGAGAGGGTGCTTCTATTGAAGACTGAATTTGCTGGTAAACTTTTTAGTGAGTCAGCCAAAGAGCTGAAATGAACTGAAATATGTCAATACAGTATGTGGGCTGTTGCTGTGGATGTTTCATTTCCTGAGGGACTGGGGGAAATCTATTAAAAAACCAAATAGTTGCAACAAAGATGTTGACCAGGCTGTTCCATTTTATTTTATTGATTTTATTTGTGTTGTGGTGGGCTATGGAATTCTCACTAATTAAAATAAATGAGTGACTATTGCAGAGAGAAATTTGCTAAGGAAAGATTTAAAGGAAGAAGTTTTGGAAATCAGACTTAATATAATCATGTAATCGTTTGATTTGGAAGGGCCCTTCATAGATCTTCTATGGGCAACCTGCTGCTGTGCCTCACCACTCTCACTATTACAAATTCCTTTCTTAATGATCTAAATCTATTCTCCTTCACTTTAAAATATTTCCTCTTGTTTTATCACTAAATGTCTTTGTAAAAAGTCCATCTCCAGCTCTGTTGTAGACACACTTTATGTACTGGAAGATGATAGAACTTTCCCCTGGAATGTCCTTTTTTCCAGGCTGGACAACACCACCTTTCTGAGCCTGTCTTCATAAGAGAAACACTCCAGCCATCTGAGCATCTTCATGGCCTCCTCTAGACCTGGTCTGACAGATTCATGTCCTTCTTGTGCAGGGGACCCCAGAGCTGGACACAGTACTCCAGGTGGGGTATCACTAGAGTGGAGTAGTGGGGGTGAATCACCTCCCTTGACCTGCTGGACATCTTCCTTTAATGCTGCCCAGGAAGCTCTTTTTGTCCTTAATATTTACCTTCAAGATCTGTGAAGAGAAATTCTTGATAAGGGAAGGAGAAAGACAGAATGAAAAAGAAAAGATAAATTAAATTAATTAGGGAAACTCAAGTTGGAACTTAAATATAGGTCAGAGCAACCCTGTTGAGATGTGCATATTCAAGGAAAAGTAGAGCTCTTTTATTTCATTTCCTTTTTTTCCACTGTCAGTCACCATCCTAATCTAAAAGACAATATAAGATTTAACTGCAGATGAGACTACAATAAATACCCTTCCCCATCAACAGCAGTTTGGTTTGGGTTCATATTAGTCTTAAATCATTAGTGTCATTGTTTTTGTTTTTTTTTCACTTGAACTGTTTCTCTTCTACCCAAATCCTCCCATCATACCTTGGTCATGGCAGAGGACAGAGCTCCACCTCAGTGTATGTTCTGGCTCTCCATATCAACTTGGAGGAATGTTCCATGGCAATATTGATCTCAATTAGAATCCATTTCCTACATTAATACAGAGTTAAATACATATTAATTTCTTCAATCATTAATAATGCTTTTTCTTATACTTTGATATGAAAGGACAAACAAAATCTCCTTCAATCTTCTTTGATAACATGGAAGTCAACCAAATCCAGGTGTCAGCTTCAGGATGGTTTGAACTGACACCTAGGTGGCAGTGGCTGACATGGAAGAAAACAATTGCACATTGATTATTCTGAAATAACACTACAATGAGATAGTTGTTGTAAATATATCTGTAGACGTGCTTTATAACTGGAATGTGTTAATTTCGGAGCTATAGGTAATTTCTGGAAAAAGTTCAGCCACTGCCTATAGGAAAAACATAGAAGCAGAGAATCATAGAAAAAGTCAATTTTAAAGGGACCCATAAGAGTCATCGATTCCAACTCCCTGCTCCTTTCAGGCCTGCCTATTGCTGATCCATAGAACTAAGAGCATCGTCCAGATGCTGCTTGAACCCTGGCAGGTTTGGTGCCATGACCACTTCCCTGGGGAGCTGGTTCAAGTGACCAAGCACCCTCTGGGTGAAGAACCTTTTCCTAAAGTCCAGTGTGAACTTCATCTGGCACAATGTCAGCCCATTCCTTCAGGTCCCATTGCTGGTCACCAGAGAGAGGAGATGAGCTCTTCCTCCTCTCCTGTTCCTCTGGAGGAAGGTGCAGACTGTGAGGAGGACACCCTCAGCCTTCTCTTAGGCTGAAGAAGCCAAGTGACCTCGGCTGCTCCTCCTGTCTTGTCCTGGAGACCTTTCACCACCTTGGTCTCTCACCTCCTCAGGACACAATCCAAGACCTTTATATTCTTCTTTCACTGAGGCACCCAAAACTGCTCCAGGACATGAGATGAGGTTGCCCCATCTCAGAGCAGAGTGGCACAATCCCCTCCCTTGCCAGGCTGATGTTGTGCCTGATGGCCCCAGGACAGGGTGGGCACTCCTGGCTGCCAGGGTGCTGCTGGCTCATGTTCTACTTGACATGCATCAGGACACCCAGATCTCTTTCTACAGGGCTGCTTTGCAGCCTCTCCTCCAAAAATTATGTCTTGTGTCATATGTGTCTTTAGACTACATCGTTATGTCAATGTCTTCTCCATTTTATACATGGACGGTATGCAGCAAAACCCAATGAAGAAGTTTTCTCACATCTGTTCAAGAAAATCATGCATTTTACAAATGGCATGCATCAAGCCTGTGACCTAATCCCTGGTCTATTCAATTACGTCTTGGCATCTTCTTTTTAAAGGATAAAAAATCTGCAATTCAACTGAGAGCTGTATAGTGCATAAAAATGCATTTTCACGGCACATTTCATTAAGATATAATATACAATATTTTCAGGCAGGTGTCAGTGCTGTGAAATGTCAAATACTTTTATTTTCTTAAAGGGTTTTTAAATATTAGCACAGCAAAATTGCTGTTTAATTGAAATTCCCTTTGCTGTCACTCAGACAAACAGAAGGATTAAAACATCAATTAAATGGTGATTATGGCACTGTGTTACTTTTCAGAATCTGAAATTAAATGTTTAAGAATAAAATTTTCTGGAAGAAGCTGTTGAAGAGCTATTTGAGGAAACAATCCCAAGGTAAATATCTACAAACTTATTTCCAGAATATAATTTTATATGTATTTTATGAAGAAAATTAATGCTTTTCCTTCAATTTTTGAGAGTACCAACAAACTATCAAAAATTAAAAAAAGCAAAGAATAAAACTGAGGAACTAAGAACTTTCCCCCTAAAGAATCTATGCAAATTCAGGCTCTAGCCTCCAAAACAGAACTGAAAATAGATGCTCATCTTTCCAGCTCGGGCCATTCCCTGGGAATGCAGGATAGCTACTGGGGACAGTGAAGATGATGAACGTCTAGTACAATTTAAAGTAGAATTTTTTTCCTCAGTACACATAAATGCATGCTTTCATGCTCCATCTCAATGCAAGATAAATGTGGTCACTGCAGTCCTGGAATATAGATAATTATATAATACAGATATAGTCCTGGCAGAAATAGAAAGGAAATCAGTCTCTTCCTGAGCCTTATGTGGGTACATCCATGATGACTTAGGCACAACTTCAGAACAGAAGATTTTCTGAGAGGTGGCTAACTCCGTGCTTGAAATGTAGCTTCTCTGTTTGTCAGGCTGATGCAAGGCAGGCTTTCCAAAAATCTGGGAAGCTCACAACCACCAGACATTTCCAAAATTTGTCATGAATGGTCTCAAAAGCTAAAAGTAGGGAAGGGCTGGGGGAAAGTTTTATATTTGAGTGACTTTCAAGGCACATGTAGAAAAAATTTTCAGTGTTGACTGCCAGCCATGAAGAGTGATCCAGTCATGCATTAAACTATGTGTCATTGCAGTCACATGATAAAAAAACCCCCAGGTTTTCAGCACTTTTATCACAAAACTGTGGATAAAGCAGCATTTCCCCAATGTGTTAACTGCTCTAGGCAATAACCCCTTTAGTTTGCACAGCTTTCTGGGGAGGGACTGGCATATCATGGTAGGTTCCTCACCAGGACATGGTCTAGTCTTTCTTTGATGGGCTGGTTCAGTGCTCTGGCTCTCCCTGATAAAGTTACCAGTGTTCCTTCACCTCTCCTTGCTCCTCAGTATATTTAATTTCCTTAGCCTTTGGTCAGACAACAATATCAGTGCAAACTCTGAAGAAAGCTCATCTTGGGTATCTGGTAGCTAATGTTGTAACCAAAATGCACTCCTGGCAAATGCCACTGGCTTGCTGCATATTCTTATCAACTTCTTAAACAAGTTATTCCAATGTCTGCTCTCACCTGATAAAAAGTGATGAATACAAATGCATGTAGTTTTCATAATGAAGTAGCTCAGTTTCTAATCCATTACTAATGTGCAAACATAATTACCAAGGTAAATTTCTAATGTTTTGAAGACAAGGCACCATCTTTTTGTTGCTGTTGCTTCTGTATCAATATCTCAGGCTTGCATTGTGCTGCCTGTACTATTTCTGTGCCACACTAAAATAAGTCAGCTGCTTTTCTCTACAATTCTCATCAACTTCTGTTCAAATTTGATAAGCACTCTCTCATAACACAAACATTGTGTACTGCATGGGTGACTGGAGTATGAAAATTTTCTTCTTGCTGGAACAAAACTGGGGTGTATTTTTGATATGGATATAATAATAGGGGGGAGGGGTGCCTGCAAGTTCTTCTCTCTTTCAGTCCATCCACACCGTGTCTGATAATGGTGAGAAAACAAATAATTTGGAAGCTTCTACCTCAACTTTCTTTGAAAAGAAATGCTGCCACAGGTGACTTAAGCTTAAAAAGAAATATGCCATAGGGCAGAGTGGCTGTAGTCAAAGACTTTAATAGCCTAAACATAGCGAGAGGGTCCAAATCTCAGAACCAACTGTGAGTCTAAAACAGGGAAAGGATAAACAGTTGGTGGGGAAGAAGATGGGCTCAGGGGGGGAGCATCCAGTCCTGTGATTCCTGTAGGGATTTCAATGACATAAATAAACGAGTCAAAGACATTGCTGCAGCAGATCCTCCCTGAGGGCATGGTCAGCTCTGAGGAACTTTAAAGGAATGCCTGTTGTTTTTTTTTTTCCTTGCCTACACGATTCATGTGCCAGGTATGGTGTTTCTATAGCAACACAAATTTACTTCAAGAGACAGTTTGCACTAAAGGAGGCCAAAGGCTCCAACTCTCTGAGTACACTGATTTAGGTAACTGCATGGGCCATCCAGCATCTACTGCTGGGCTGGGCTGACCACCAGGTGCCAAAAAAGCAACTCTGTCAGATGGACAGAGGAGAGAAAATATAACAAAAAGCTTGCAGTGTGAGATAAGGACAGGGAATGACCACTCACCAGTAACTATCATAGGGAAAGAGACTTGACTAGGGGAAATTAATTTAATTTATTACTAATCAAATCAGAAATAAAATCTTCAAACATTTTCTCTCCAAGCTTCCCTTCCCAGATTCAATTTCTCTCTCAAATTCTCTGTCTCTTCTTCTGCAGTAATTCAGGGGGACAGGGAATGGGAGCTGCAATCAGTTCATCACATTTCTGCTGCTCCTTCCTCTTCAGGGGGAGAACTCCTCACAGTTTCCCTCTGCTCTAGAGCAAGGTCCATCCCACGGGACAGCCACCCATGAGCTTGTCCAGTGTGATCCCTTCCCACATGCTGCAGCTCTTGATGAACTGCTTCAGTGGTGTCCTTCCCACTGGGTCAGTCCTTCAGGAACAGGATGCTCCAGTGTGGGCTTCCCTCAGGGTCACAGGTCCTGCCAGGACCCTGCTCCAGCCTGGGATCCTCTCTCCATGGGTCACAGGTCCTGCCAGGACCCTGCTCCAGCCTAGGATCCTGCAGGGGCTGCAGGGGCATCTCTACAGGGTTGTCTCTCACACTATTCCTCCCCTCTCTGCCTGCAATTGCAGTTTTGCAGCAACTTTACCCTTTTTTAAACACATCATCCCAGAGGTGTTGTCTCTGTGACTGAAGGGCTCAGCCTTGGCCAGTGTTGGGTCCATCCTGGAGCTGTGCCTTTGGCTCTGCTGGACATGGGAGAATCTTCTGGCAGCTTCTTAAGAAGTGACCCCTTAGTGCTGAATCCTGCATGGGGCCTACAGTCACTTCCATAGTGACAGACAGCCCAGCTCCCACGTGGCTTGGGTTCATTCTCTTTGTCTGGGACATTTTCAGCTATTTTTCAAATGGCAGCAGTTGCTCTCAAGCAGAACAGGATCCCATGGCACACAGAAGTCTGAAGTTAAACAAATACATTGTTTGCTATCTGAAAATACACAGGCTGCAGAATTTAAGGAAAGTAATTTACTAACCTAAATTAGCAGTTACCTGTGAAAAGAGAAATAATTACCATGCTCAGCTGAGCACAGATGATTGAAATATGTTAAATTTTAATATTTTTTGATGATTCTTTCACAAATAGTGTCCCATGAAGCCATAGAAAAAAAGTTATGTCAACATGAGTTCTGCCTGCCTTCTGCTGTAGGAAATCAAGCCTTTGGATCAATGCAGAACAAAGGCATTCATGTCTGAGATCATCCTGAAGTCCATCTACATGGGTTCTCTATTTCTTTTGCCTTTTTTTTTTCCATTTCACTACTTATTTGCCAATATCCACACCAAGAACAGGCCAAAAAAGGTTAGTATGAAACTATTACTCTGTACTCTAAGTGACACATGACCAGTTTTACCCTGTTCCTACTGAAGCAATGCTCTTGACTTGGAAACCCATTTTTAGGGTTTTTTCCAGGGTACAAGAGGGAAGGAACATGGACACTGATCAGAGAAGGTATTACCTCCTGGGGAGCTGGGTCTAAGGATGAGGAGAGAAAAAAGAAAGATATGAAACCCTGGCTGGGTCCTTTATTATACTTCCTTTTCTTCTTTTTCATTGGGTCCTAATTCTCTTCCACTGGCTTGCTGCTTTTTCAACAGCTTGATTTTCCTCTCTAAGTGAATGATAATGAATGCTGGGTCTTCTGGTAACAACTGGCCCAGTTCTGTCTAAACGTGAGTCTAAATCTGAAATTGCTTTAATGGTGTCCTGTTTTTTGTTCACAGTATGCTCTTTCCTTAATTTTAAATGAAAAAATATTGCTCTTCAGAATTCCCTTATTTTTAAACTTTATGCATTCTTTACTCTCTTTGTCTATTTTTCACATTCAGTTAAATAATTAGAATCCCTCCCTTCTGTGTCATTGGCTTGCTAGTTCTGAGAAGCTCCCAGTGCTTATACAGAATTTTAGCTCAGCCATGGATATGTTGAAGGGCATTACCATCACCTCAGTGCTGCTCACACATTTTGTAGATGCAGGTCTCTACCCTTGTTACTTCTGTTTTAAATGATCATCATGGTCAATTTACCACATCTTCACTCTAAAATGAGCTTGGAAGTCCATCCTTGTAGAGTCCTCAAGTATGGTCCCAGTTAACTCATGCTGCCCTACTCATATAATAATATACATACATATGTATAATAATAATGCTATGAAATTTCTTGGTCACTTCAGTGGCAGCAGACTATGTTCTCAACCAATTCCAATAAAATAAATGGAAAATAAATTCTGTCTGAGACTTACTACAGGTAGCATGTTATGCTTGGGATTTTTTTTTTCTTCTTATATACTGTTTGGTTTCAATTTCCCTCTATCAACAGCTTTCTTTCGTGAAATCATTAGAACTTGGTGATCTTTTTTTCACATTGTCCTTCTCTTCTTTTCTGTCTTTTATTTTGTACTGTCTGAGGACCCAAGGAATTGAGTGTCCTTTACCATCCCAGCACAAGGTTCTAGGAGAGATGTGTAGGTCTGAATTATGCGATGTCACTGTAACTGCATGTGTTTGCGCACACTGTCTCATACATATCATAATGTTCTTGTAGGAAGGATTGGGAAAAAATAAGGAAAATTAAAAACCTCAATGCCTGATTTCAGTTTACATGGACATTTTGGCCTAAAAGCATCACTAGTCTGCAAAAAGTTAAAAAAAAAAATCAACCAGACTGGGCAAAGGCACAGATTGCCCAGAGAAGCTGTGAATGCCACATCCCTGGGATTGTTCAGGGCCAGGTTGGATGGGGTTGGAACAACCTGGTCTAGTGGAACATGTCCCTGCCTATGGCGGGGGGTTGGAATGAGATAATATTAAAGTCCATTCCAACATAAATCATGCCATGATTCTAATAGCAAATATTAAGTTATTTTCCTGCATTTGTGATCTGTATTAATTCCCACCACTACCCTCTGTTAAGTTCTGTACAGTTCCCTCCAGGCTGCTGGGACAGAGTTTGAATTCAGGCAGCTGTTGCCCTGCTCAGCACAATAGCTGAAAATGAGGATAAGAGTCTTATAAAAAGCAAGACTCATGTTTTGTAAATGCTCTCTTTCAAGGGCTATCAAAGCATAAAGAAAATGTGATATTTCTAGTATTTTTTTAGTTATGAGCTGAATGTGTTTCCTACAAATATAGGCAGGAGTAGAGACAATGATACAAGGTATTGATGGTGTGAATATATAAATACCTGAATGTGCCAAATACTGTTCCAAGTAGACGTCTTTCTTTCTTTTTTTCCCCAAAGAATAAGCAAAAGTATAAGTTTTATAATTTTAATGGCACATACAACCTTAATGAGCTAAACAAAGGCAGCAACATTTTAGAATGCATTCACTTCTGAATAAGAGGGGAATGTGATAAACCCACTACTAATTAGACCAACCATATTCATCTGAAATGGCTCCAAAGAGAGTTTCTTCTCAAAAACTGGAATTGGTAGTCCAAAGATACTGCATTATTAAAAGGACCATTATGCTTCCAGTCATAAAAACACATTCTGTGTTTACTTAGGTTTTTACTTATTTACAATTCCACTTTGTTTTTGCTTTTTTTTTTTTTTCTGACATTCTTTCTCCCTCTAAAGTCAATGGGAACAGATATGTCTCAGCATTGTGATACCTTTGTACATATGTTATATACACCTCAAACCCTCCAGAATGTATGTGAGGCAGTTGCACAGACTAAAACTGGGAACTAAAGATCATTATCCTGCCTAGAGACTTCTAATTTAAATATTTGGACTATTAGATATGGTTGCTGGATGACTGTGAAGAGTGTGTGGGATCCTTCTCACACAACAGAGACTGATGGAATGATTTGTCTGGGAAGGGACCCTAAAATCACCTGCTCTAATCCTTTACCCTCAGAGAGACCTGCAGGGCATGGAGCACTGGTGGCAAAGCCTGGGCTAAGACAGGGAATGTCTGTGTTTGAGTTTTGGCCTTTGAGATGCCTCACTGCAGGGGTGTGCAGAGAGATCACATTCATTCTCTTATCTTTTGATTAATGCAAAAGGCAACAGGGCAAAGCACGGGCACAGAGGAATCCAGTGCTGTAGAAGAGAAACTTCATCTCTGCGATATGTTTCACCTCCACTGCTCCAAACAAGAGTGTCATCTCCCTCAGTCCCATGACAGCACAGCCCTCTTTGAAACCTGACACAAGTGCTTTGAGACAGGCAGGGAACAACAGTTCCTGAGCACACATCTACTCCCAGGGACAAGGACAATGTATGTCACAGAGCTGACATGATACAGGCTGTGCCTACCAACCTATTAGTTTGATGTTCTTTTTGAAGAGCAAACAGAAGGTGAAAACACATCAAAGAACCCTGGATAATTCCAAATCTCCTGACATAACAGATTTACCAATGATGTTAAAGAAATAAATGGAAATCTGGAAATGGAAATTTTTGGGGAGCAGGGTATAAAGTCTGTTTCTCAATTTAGACTTCAGATTAAAAAAAAAAATCAGCTGCAAGAATCTGCAGGAAATATAGCCATAAGTTTAAGCATTCAAGCCCAGATTGGCTCAGGTTTTGAGGAAACTGGTCTAGCAGGGGGATTGGAACTAAAATACCCTTGAGGTCCCCTCCAACCCAAGCATTCTGTGGTTCTCTGTGGCCTGTTCACTAGGGACAGATGCAATGCAGATCCATACTGGGAAGGGAAAGAGAAGGCAATCAGTGCATGTGTCACCACAGCACCTCGTGCAGATGTGATCCCAAACAAGTTACCTCAAAAGGAAACTTATACCCAAAGGCTGCAGAAAACCCAGATATGAAAATCCCAGATACTAGTGTGGGATTTACCTTCCCTGTTCTGCAAAGGCAAACAAAATCCTGCTTGACATCTCCATGTCATGGCAGGTCAGCCCGTTCATAATTTGCTGTAATTGGCACAGTGACTCACTTCACCTGCAGGCAAATGGCAGCTCGGAATGGTGTGAAATCCTCTGCCTCTTCTGACAGAACATCAGAGCTTTCAGACTGATCTCTGCATCCAAAAGACCCACTGATCAGGATAATTGAGAGGCATTTCCTCTGGGTACACACAGATGTTAAAACCCAAACCCACTGTGTAACAAATCACGTGCATGAAGGTTCTTCTGCAGGATCCTTAGGGGCTGCAGGACTGTAGTTACTCTTTATGTGCCACATATATACATAATTTCCCTGTCTGAATCATGCAAAGAACACTTTAATCCTGCAGCTCCTCACTGGAGCCATGTGCTGTTCCCCAGATGAGCCTTTCAGTCAGAGTCTTCCAGGACTACATCTACTTTCTGCAATTTGGGGCAACAAACGGTGAGGGGAGAGAGAGAAATCAAATCCCTGGATCTATATCTCCAGGCTTTCTTTGATCCTATCCAAGTTTTTCAACTTGACTTTAAGCTAGATGTTGCAGCTATTTTAAGATTTAAAGAAAACTATGCCTCAAAAAAGATTAGGAAAGGAAAACAATTTTAGGAGTACAAGGTGACTTGTGGGGTCATAAAGTCCAGTCCTCAAACTCACAGGAAACGATGCAATTAATGTTTGGTCTGCAAAACATACTTCAAACCCTGGGGCAAAAAATACTTTCAAAGAGTCTATGTGAATCTTAAATTCTACAGTGTGAGAACAAAATCTCCGAATATGATGTGTCAAAGAAAAGGGCTGAGAGAGATGTTGAATGTTTCCAGTGTACTCACCTCCTACAAAGCTAGAAATGATTTAGGAAAAAAATTAAATAAGCAAACCATACTTTACAGATCTGCAGAGGTTTGTTCTACGAATTGCCTTCTGCCTTCAGCCTGAAAAACATTTTCACCCTGAGTGCATGTTGAAGAATTGCCATTCAAATTCTGGAGGAAATTCTGTTTTGTTCCAATCAGCAGCACATCCCACCATACACCTCTGGGTAAACTCTCATTTTTCAGAGGAAAACAAGGAAACAAGCAGACAAACACCACCAGTAACTAAAACCAGAAAGAAATAACGAGCAGGGGAAGCAAAATAATCAGACTTTTTTTTACCCCAACTATTGGAAGTCACTAAGGGAAATTGCAAAACATGAAATACAGAATAAACACAAGGCAAATAAAGAGCAGCCAGGTCTCCTTTTAGACCTTTAACACAAGCATGCTGGTTCAAGTCTCTGGAAACCTTCTTTCAAGGCTCACTTTTCCTACTTTTTATTCAGGAAACTGAGAACACCTTCCACTTCATTTCATTCCCTCAGCTGTAAGAAGGCACAGAAATGTATCATCCAACATCCTCCTGTAGCAGCTGGAATGAAAGATTTGCTTGGAGTCTAGCTGCATAATAGTGCTTTGCCTTCTCATTAAAATAAATCACACAAAGTGTTGCCATTGCATGCTCTGGGCTTAAAAAGAAGTCCTCAGGTCCTTCATATCTTAAGGGACAGGCATGAAGGCAAACTCTGAAAGGCACGTGGAGAATGAAGAGAAAAATGTTCACAAAGGGAGTGAGAATAAACTTTCAGTATACCTACTTTTGAAAATTCAACCTTTAGGGTGTATCAAAGAGTCCCTAAGATTTTACATGAAGTTGATTAATTTGCCATACTGAGAAACTTCAAATGATCATGCATTTGGGGTTGGCATCTCTGTGTGTGTCCACCTTCTTTTTTCCCCTATATGGAAACTGAATAATGAAATACAGCCTCTAGGAATGGGGTTGCTAAATTTTGAGAATTCAACTGATATTTATATATGCCACTGGGGAGAGACAGATGCTTCTATTTACAGATATCATCTATTAATATTTTATATATATATTTATTTATATATCTATATATCTTTATCTATATCTTTATATCTATCTATATCTATATTTAAACAAATATATATGTGGGTTACATATACATATATATATATATATATATATATATATATATATATATATATATGAAATATAAGTGTATATATGCGCCAGAAATATTCAAGAGCATCACAGAATCATATATTTTTTACCTTTTCCCTTTCCTGCAATTGCTAAGGAAAATATCCTAAAACCTCACACACAAATCTCAGTGGGTTTTCTTTTTTCCCCAAGGTCTGGGTACTGACTCCTACACCTTTGCTCCCATCTCCAGGGCAGCTATTAGCAGTGCGTGGGAATCTGCCTGCTCCTGGCACAGGTCACCCTGAGATATTATTAAATATTACACAAGATCTTTATTTCCTGGGGAAGCCCTGGAGCCCTGAAACTCTGCCTTAGTGGCTCTGAGACGCATTGTTTCCCACATCACTAGATGGCACTGTTAACTTAAAATCATGGAACAGCTCACCGGGAACCTGTCTCCAAGCCTCAGACGTGGAAAAGAAATAGCAAAGGGACTCTCTGTGTGAGGAAAGAGAGGCAGAGTGGAGGCCATTGACAAAATAGTTTAGATTTTTAATTTTGCCAGCTTCTAAAACAGTTGCACTTCTGAAAATGGTGCAGGGCACTTAAAACCACAAGAGAAAAAGCTCCAGGCTAATTTGGCTAACTTTGATGTGCTCACAAAAAGGTCCAGGTTGCGTCCTGAATCCTGGGTGGCCTGGCGCCTTTCTCAGCTCCTGCCCAGGAGCCCGTGGAGTGTTTGCACCTGCGGTGGGAGGATAAACACAGTGTAAGCTGCCTCATTAAGCTGTTACTGTCCTTAAAGCCTGAAAGCCTGTGGGATCAGCCCTGAGTCCATTACTTTATAGTAATGAAAAAGAAAAAAAAAGGTGCTTGTTCAGAAAATCGCAGTTAATTAAATTATGATCTGAAAGCAGCAGCTGTTTTCTGTCCTTTAGTGAGCTGATATTATCTGTCTCTCATGGTTGGTTAGTGGGAGAAATTACTATTTGTTGCAGGATCTTTTCTAGTTTGGGTCAAAAAGCAAGGGGATGCACCCATTTGTTTATTTAACTGCACTGTCTGCTGCTGCTCTCCCTCTGCCTGTGGCACATTCAATCTCTCCTGCCCACTCTGCAGTGTCAGGCTGGGGTCAGTGGAGTTGTGGAATGGATGTGAGAGTCCCCTCATAGCCCCTGGGCTGGTGCTGGGGTCAGTGGAGCTGTGGGATGGGTGTGAGAGTCCCCTGGGGTCAGTGGAGCTGTGGAATGGGTGTGAGAGTCCCCTGGGGTCAGTGGAGCTGTGGAATGGGTGTGAGAGTCCCCAGTAGCCCCTGGACTGGAAGTTTCTCAGCACTGAGCACAGGGCCAGGAGGAGATGCTCCAGGCACAAATAAATTCAGGAGCAGAATTCATTGCTTACTCCTGGGAGCCCAGAAAAGACAGACTGATGCTGGTGCCTCCTTATAATGGTGCTGGTTAGCACCTGGGGCTGGGGTGCAGTGGTTTGGCTTACATTCCTCAGAAGTTTTGAGTCGAGTCCCATGCTCAGTGCCTTCTCCTAGGCAGACACCACCATCAGACAGCTTCTCTTTTCCTGGCACTGCCATAAAGGGGTAAAACTCTGTCAGAAATTGTGGATGAGCTGATATATTGTACTGCAATAAATACTTTTGGTACCCTCTGAAGTCTTAGCAATGATTAAACTGGTGTGTATTTCTGGTGGGGGCAGAGCAAAGGTGGAATCATTCCTCCAGGATTCTGCATAAGGAAATGAACACTGGGAACCTAAGAGATTCAGGTTCCCCACATCCTAAATCAACTCACAACTCTGAAGGAGATGCTTGGATTCCCTGCACAATAAAGATGAAGAGGTAGGAACATATAAATGGGACCTGCAAAGGACATCATTATCTTGAACAGAGCATAGCAAAAACCAAGTGCTGAGAAAGGGGCTGGAAATACAGTTCTCTCAAAGATTTTGGAGCTTACCTCTGGACTGCCCTGAGATTTCAATTTCTGCTCAGGGTTCACTTCTTTTGGCAATTCAGTGTCCCAAATCCTCCAACATACTGCAAAGAATGCTCAGTTCTCCCTGTTTCCTTGTCTAGCAGATAGAGATTCCAGGCATTTCAGGAATTCTGTTTTGCCTCTCATGGAGACAGACACACCTTTACGACGCTGTTAGGATTCCCCTTGTGAAAGAGGGAGTGCAAATTCAATTACTTTGTAAATATTTTAACATGAAATGCAAGAAATGAAACAACAGAGTTCTCCATGTCCTCCTCCCCTACTCCTCCCTTTCCTTCAGGATACTTCATTGCCTGACGATTACAATTTAATCTTAGGGGATTAGAGATGGGATATTGAAATACATTTAGTCCTTTTCCATCCAAACTATGATAATGTCTGATGAAGAACACTGTGTGACAGTGAATTTCTTATGGGGGGAATATGAAAAGTTTTATATCAATGGCTTTATTTGCTGGGCTTTTTTGTTAGTTTTTCTTTTCTCAAAGAAAGCTCTTTGACTCTGAGATGCTTTGTGCTATTTCTGTTGAAATGCAGACCACAACCAGAGCACAGTGTGAGGAATTAAGTGTGGGAGGGAATGAATAATAAAAAACCAAGAAGATTTAATAAAATGAGAATATATTGACACGGTAAAGGAAGGAACTCCATAAAGAATGGACAATGCATGATTGATGGTGAGTGCTGTGTTGGTAAGCACTAATTCTGAGATCTCACTGTGAAGGAAAAACATTTTTCTTACAAGATACCAGGTGTGTGGGGAGGAGTACGTTTTCAAAAGTCATGTTTAAAAAAAGCTTTAAACAGAAGGACATGTCTTTTTATTTCCTCTCCACCCCTTGTACACACATGCACACATATACACAAATCTGTGGTGAAAACAAAAACTATCTGTTATCCTCCTGCTTCTAATTCCTTCACAGATTTCCCCCACTTCTTATTCTGCTGTTATTGCAGCCAAAGTCTTCTGACACTTTTGTATGGCTGTGACACCTGCCAGGAGAGGGGAAAAAAGAACAAATCCTGCCTTTCCCTTCCACATATCTCATGTCAGTGGTGGCTTCAGGAGAGCACAGCTGCTGCTTGTATGGCAGGACAAATCAGCCTCTTTCCTCCTGGAGGAGAAGCCACCCCGAGCAGAGCAGTGATGTCTGCTTTCAAGGGTAGGTTGACTTTTGGGTATTTTTTTCTTTGAATTGGGTTAGGGGTGGTAACTTTAACTTTCCAAAGGAAGGAGGCACTGCAGAAGGAGAAATGCATTAATACCCTGGGTGTGTCATCAGCCCTGAACATTTTCTTGAGCTTTGTTTTACCTAAGGAGAGTTGCATTTCACTTTTGTGTTTGATGGAAGATTGGTCTAATGATGCAGCTGCACCTATGATTGGACCAGCTAATTTTCTCACAGTCCTCACAGAAAGATTTTGAGAGGGGAAAAAAAAAAAAAAAAAGGAAAAGCAGAAAAAAAACCCCAAAAAAACAAAAAAAAAAACAAAAGAGAGGGAAAAATCCAACCCAGCTACACGTCCAGATTCACATCCCAGTCCTGCATCATTTAGCAGAACTTTATTTAGGGGTCTCTGTTTAGGGTTGTTTGTCATTACTTTGCCCCATATACCACTAACCATACAATAATTATGTGGCAGTTTCTTTCTGTAGAGCCTCAGCTGAGAGCTTACAGCAGGATCTGCAGGTGGAACAGACAGTGCAGCTCATACATGTACACGTAGGAGGGAGGGAGTGAAGGGAGGGCTGGAGGCAGGTGAGTAGGGGAGAGAAACAAAAAAAGACAGACTGATTTATTAGTGGAGTATAATTTTCTGTACACTAAATACAAGAGTAGAGATTTATTTCTGGGAAATGATGAATCAAGTCAGATCTGGTGCTTGTGCAAGGCTGACAGCCTGGTTTTCCTCAGGCAGGAGAACAAAATGGAAAGCAGCCGTGTGACAGCTGCTCATCCTCCTCTGGAAGGCACCCAGCTGATATGGTGACAGGGCTGGCATGGACCCTGTGGAAAAGAGAAGGAAATAGCCCTAGGGAAAGTGTGCCCAGAGGGTACAGTGCAGCACCAGCAGGGGTTTCTCACCATGCTTTAGCTAAGCTTTTATTTCCACCCACAACTCTAAAATCCACTGGAGCAGTAAGTAAGAGTTTAATGTGCTCTGGTTTTTATGTTAAAGGAAGGAAGCAAAGCCACCTTTTCAGAGTCAGTAAGCTTAATGCTCTAGGAGTGAGGCTCACTGAGCCATGGAAATGCTTAACTTTTATGTTTCTTTCCATGTAGGGGAAGGCATGAACTAGGCATTGGGGGCCTAAAATTGCTCCACAGTGGGGGAAGAACTAAGTCAGTTAAAAGGAAGTACTGATGAGAACATGCAGGAAAGCTATGCTTTTTGTATGTAAGGTATCTTTGACTTAAAATTAACTAGAAATTCCTTGTGGGATTATCTGGCTGGGGATGCCTACTTAATTAACCTGAATTCCAGAGCTGGGAACAGCCCAGGGGTGCTCAGCTCAGCCAAGGTGATAACAGTTCTGGGACAAGTGTGACAAACCATGGCCAGGCACAAAGTGGTTGGGATGGGACCAGGTATGAGCTGTGGCCTTGACTTTGACTCCAGGAGGACATCTGGTATCTAAAACTCCTTTGGAGCAGGTATATGAGAGGGATGATGTGAGGTCCCCTTGGAATGTTACAGCTCCTTTTTAGACCAGCCTAAAAGTGCAAAGTACTGAGGTCTAAAGTTCAATCATAGACACACTTAAAAATCTGGCACCACAAGGAACCATCACACCCACATTTTGTCAAGGGGAACCAAGGTACACACTGACTTCAGACCAGGCTTCGGAAACCTCCTGGCTAAACCCTGCTCTGCATGAAAGAGAGAAGACCCAAACCCAAGGTAAGGTGCCTTTAAACACACATAAATTTTCACATTAGTTTACCTTGTCTAAGGGGAAAGAAGGCCCAACATTGTGCTCCCATTCCAGTGGAATTTTTGACAAGGTAAATCCGAAACACTTCCATGATACGGTGGAAAAAGGATGAGGAAAGGGAAAAGGAAGGAATGGAAAGGGAAGAGGAAAGGGGAATTAAGCCACATTGCAAAGTGGCTTTACCTTCAGGAGAAGCAACATCCAGAATTACCTTGAAGAAACTTTGCATTTTATCAGATGGGTTTTGTTCCATTGAATGAGGGTAATTAAAAGCAAAATTGACTGAATAGATTTCAAATTTCTCAAAAGAATTTTTGAAGCTTTTCCATAGTAGGAGCTTGATTTTATCTTGCACTGGGTTTTTGGTGCTTGTAAAGGATAGCCCCACGTTTGTGTGCAGTAACAGATGCTGCTACACCCTTTTACAAAAACATGAATTCCTTTTAACACCTGTTGGCTGTGTCAGTGTGGGATGCCACGCAGGTTTGAATGGAGGGATGATCCATCTAAATACACATTCCTCTCATGTTAGAAAAACCTCTCCCACCACACCAGGAGTGCTAATGGAAGGAGCTGCAATTGCTATGTCCACCTGGGAAATCCCTTTAACCAGTCATCAGCTTATATAGAATCCTGAAATAAGCTATTGTTTAGGCAAAACAGATTTTGTTTTTGTAAATTGTTACTTGTGAGTTTTTTTGTTTTTTTTTTCTCCAGCAAACTCCATTTGATACTATTTAAATTACCAAAACATCATTTCAGTATCAATTTCCCCTGTGAAGGAAGCTGAATCTGGGAGAAAGACTGAGAACGGTTGCATGAAAATAACATCACCCTCTCTAAGGGGTGTTAGTATAATTTCCTGCCTTGAAATCAAGGAAATAAAAAAGTTACATTGATTACAGAAAATTACAGTAGCTTGTCTGGAAACAGTAAAACAAAACCAAAACAGATAAAACCAAGCATGGTACTACATAAATGATCACCTCCTCTATTGCTCTGGTACACCACCCTACCCTCAAATTGGAGGCCAGTGATGTCATAGGATAGGATGGTCTTTTCTCCCAAGGAACAAGCAATAGGACAAGAGGAAATGGCCTCAGCTTATGCCAAGGGAGGTTTAGAGTGGATATTAGGAAATATTTTTTAAGTGAAAGAGTTGTAAAGTATTGGACCAGTGTTGTAATGCGTTATGTTAGTTTGTCTGGTTGCTCCCCCATTTTGTATTATGGTTCTGCCCTCGGTTGTTTTTCCCTGCCTGTGCACTGTCAGTTAATCTGTGACCGCTGCAGACCAGGCTGCCAGTAGCTGAGTCAACAACCTGGAGGTATTTCACAGGTGTGTAGGTGTGGAATTTGGGGACATGGTTTAGTGATGGACTCTGGCAGTGCTGGGGTTAATGGCTGAATTTGGTGATCTTAGAGGTCCTTTCCACCCTAAATGATTCTAAGATTCCATGACTAACTCATCACAGTGTCTCATTTCAAGACTCCTACAGCCAGTGTCCAGTGTCTTCTGCTCTTGCTGCAGACTTTGGGACTGTGCAGGGAGGGGAGATTTTTCAGAAGGGTCATCAGAAATCCTCTGAAGGGAATCAGTTTGCAATCTGCAAATATCCATCCCGTGGAGAGATGCATCCCCCAAATGTGACGGCAAAGTGTAACCTCCCTAAATTACAATAAACCTTGATTTAACTGGACTGCCATCTGGTTTTAAATTAGAAAAGAGGAAGACAGCCGGACTGTTCTCTAAATTTTAACTTCTTTGGGGAAGAAATAGGTGCTCTTCTAAAGAGCTGTAAAAAGGAAACCAGAATGAGAGATGGTCTGGTACTCATGCAAAGACTTAACAGCTGATTGTTTTCATTTTAGAGGTAAGAAGAGCTAAATGAGCCAGTATAAAATATAGTTTTCCAGAAGCCTGAACAAGACCAAACTGATCTGTGCCCTCATTCACTTTGTCAGAAAAGAGGTGCTTTTCTACATATTCAGAAGATGGCTCATTTCCTCCAAAGGAAGATCTCATCTGCCTGTGGAGCATCATAGCATCCTCAGATCTCATTTTTCTGCTCTGGTGTTTTGCCTCAAGCCAAACACAGATGTGAATTTAATTTGGATTGTGCAATTACATGTTATGCACACTACAGTTTTTTTGTTTTCTGTAGCTACACTTTTATATCTGAAGTATCATAATACTGCTAACCTTTACAAATGTCTTATAAAATAAATTTGTTTTCATCCCACGGTTGCAGGCATGCAATTGTAGCAAATTGCTGGCATAGTGAGTTTGGTGGGAGAGATGAGAAGGATCATGCCTTTCAGTGGAATGTCTCAAGATGGCAGAAGTCAATCCACATTTTCAGGTCTGCATCTCAGATGACACCAACAGGGAATAAAATGCTCAGTGTCTCATTTTGATGATGACAGGTTTTTACCACACAAACAGACAGCTGAAAACAAAACAAAAAAAAAAGCCTTGTGGAGCCATCAATTTAAAATGTATGAGTCTGCACTGAAAAAAAATATTTTAATATCTGCAAAGCTCCTAGTAAGGATATTTACAAAACTGCATTTTTGAGACAATCAGCTGACTGGTAACAAATGTTTAAAAGCCATCAACACTCTTTCTCTGCTACCATTAAAATTTACCCTTGGCCTTCCAGCTAAAAGATACTTGTCATCTATGACTAAAAAATGCAGACAAAAAGCCTCTTCTGAAAAGAGATATCTGTATTTCCCCTTCAAGAGGTCTTTCAAGCTCAGGGCGCAAACCCAGGTAAGAGAAGCATGAACTTCAGCACATCCAGAAGATTTTAGCTCATATTTTTTCCCAGAGACCTCATCTTTTTATGGAACTGAGGCTGTTGGGGAATATATCTGGTCCACGTAGCTCAGCTGACAAGATGCACATTTAGACAAGAGGCCAAGAGCTGTTTGGGATAACAAAGGACAAGAAGGTGGGTGATTGCCAGCCAGGGGAATGGATGTTGAGGATGCAGCAGAAGCAGGAATTGCTGATCTTTTGGATAATAAAGAGGATGAAGACTGGTGATGCCAGTGAGGTGGATGGATGTGGAGAGGGGGCAGGAGCTAAAGTCACAGGAGGAAGAGTGAGACTTGCACCAGGAGACTGTGAGGGTGTAAAAGCCCCAAATTTCCTTTGCTTTGCTCAGACCCTCTTTGGAGGCACTGAGCCTGAACTCTTTCTGTGTTTTTGCACCATGAATGAATGGTTTTTATAGAATGAGAACATCTGAGACTGATGTGGGAAAACTGGGTTTGAACTGGTAAGGAAACCTGCTCTGGCTGTGAGAGGGGGATTTGTAGGGAGTCAAGCAGGGATCCCTGGGCTCACTGTAGCTGCCCACTGTGAAGGGGCTCTGGTCCTTCTTTGTAAAGTCTTTGGCATTGGGAATGGGACTTCTAGAGAGTCTTGTGAATGGGCAGGCTGGTGAGTTTCCTTAAAAACATAAACACCATATGATAAAGACAACTTCTGATTGTTTTTTTCCTTGGCTTTAGTTTGTTTGCTTCATTTTTGAAGCAACCAGGATTTGAAAGCATTCCTTTAAACAAACCAGACCCAGCTGTTCATTCCCTGTTTTCCAAAGTCATTTTGATCTGTATTGTCCACACTAACAAGAATAATTGTCCAAAATGCAACAATGTTGAGCTGCCCAGGCTGTTTTCAGAGAAATAAAGAGATAAATTAGTTTCCTTTGTATTTCAGATTCCCTTGGAAAACAAAAAATAAAAATCCTGTGCTATAAGAAAGAGACTTTGAACATCCTATACCCCTGAGAATCTGTTGCTCTTGTTTGTTTTCTCTCTTAATTTCTGGAATTGGGTCTATTAGGCAGTAAAATCATACACCCATTAGATGGCACTGTTAGTTTCCACTTTTCCCTCCATCACACCTGATGAGTTTTTAGAAAGAAGTGGGTCAATAAAAAAAAAAAAAGAAAAAAAAGAGGAACACCAAACTGAAACCGATTTGGGCTGTGTGCAAGTCCTTTGGAGTCAGGAACAAACAGACCAGTCTGCACAGAGCTGATTTGCACAGATGCTTTGGGTTCCCCTGGCTGGAGCTGGGACCACTCACACATCTAATAATAACTCCCTATGACTGTCACTTCTGTCTGGGAGCTGTTTAGCTGGACAAACACGTAATTTCAATGGCAATTTCTGCACTCCTGGATGTATAGACATCTGGCATTTGCCAGGTACAGAATGTACTATACAGCCAGCTCTTAGCTAGGCTCAGTGGGATTATTGCTGCAATTTTCTGTCGTTTCCCTCCATGTGTGGCTGCCTTATATGAAAGGACAGTGGTTATAGAGTGTGCTTAAGAAGATATGAGCAATTTCCTGCTCTGTCCTTGACCCTCCCACATACCCCCTGTGTTCCCAAACAAATAAACAATAGAAATCCAGTCTCAATGCCTCTCTTTTCCACAGGAGTTTTTGCCAAATACTGCCAATACATAGCTTTGTGAAGGAAAATTGGTGGGTTAGAACAAACATCCAAAATACACAAAAGCAGATTGAACAGGAATATTTTTGGCAGCTGTGTGGAGGTAGAGTGGGCTCTGTGCTGATTTTAAGGGCACTATAGTTAAGCACAAACAGGAAAATGATCAGAATAGATGGCCATAGGTTTTCAACTTTTCTAAGGAAGAGATATTGCTTTGCCTTACAGTTTTAAAACATTTTTCCTTTCCTTTATCTTTTTTTCTCTCTTTATTCTCTTTTTTTTTTTTACTGTATTTACAGTAAAAAAAAGAAGAAATAGCATGCTCTAGTCATTCTTCTTTGCCCATAGAAAATCAAGCAAACTCCGTACTTTTGGGAGTTGCAGAGCTATGTAGCTATTTTGGATTTGTGTTTCTCAGCTGACCAGCTATTTACAAATAGACAGTTTCTTCTCATTTATGTCAATCCCTTAATGCAGAGTTTGATAGTACATTTAGGCTCCCATGTTTGACTACAGCAGTTAGCACATGAAAGTTTCTAGAAATAAAGTTATGAGCATTTGAACTGCCTTCTTTGCTCTGATAGTTTTGTGAAACTTTTAGGAAAGTAAATATCTCTGAGATCCCTGTTTCTCAAAAGAGTTGTGAAGAATTGGAAGAGGCTTCCCAGGGAAGTGGTGAGTTACCATTCCTGGAGGTGTTCAAAAGCTGTGTAGTTGAGGCCCTTGGGGATGTGGTTTAGTGGACTTGCAATGATGACCTTAGAGATCTTTTCACACCCAAATGTTTCTATGATTCTTTTGAGGGGAGAAAAAGCCCAAAGAAGAGAGAAGGGACATGGTGTACTGAAGGGACTGACCCCAGGAGAGTTTCCTAATCTAAGCAAATCCTTGTTTGTATTATTCCATGGGTAACATTGCTTTTTCACATTTCTAGATTTGTCATAGGGCTTAGAAAACCCCTCTCTAGCAAGTTTTGTAAATATTGATGAGGTAAGTGAGTTATAGGAAAGGTCGCGCTTTTCCCTTGTTTTTTCCTCAGCCTTTCCACTCAACAGCCTTGCTCATGAAAACACAATGCTGTCTCATACAATATAATCTAAAATATTGCTCCTTCTACACATTTGCACTTCTTGTGGACCCAAGAGCGATGAACTCTGACCAAACTTTCTCTTTTCCATATGGGCATTTAGAAATTATTGTGTTGTATCCCCAGCTCCCTGTATAGACTACAGACATTATGAATCCTCTACCTTTTCAGTCAAGTTAGATGCCTCCAGCCATTACTCCCAACATTATTGCTGAGATGAGACTGAAGGCACATATACCCTTTACATAAACATGAGTACTTTGGTAGTGCACTTAAACTGTCCAGTAAATCACAGATTTGAAGCGAAATGATAGAATGAAATTGGTGAAATTTTTACTACCTTCATACTCATTTATCACTCATAAGTGATTTTTTTCCTTTCCTGATACCAAATTTAAATTTTAAGTGAATTTTTTTTCTTTTCCTGATACAAACATTTAACTCCTTGGTCCTCCTGATGAGAGTCAAAATTTAGACATTTACACATAATTCTCCCTCCATGCAGTTTCAATCAAGGTCTTTTTGGAAAATCTTTAGAAGATTCTTAAATTTAACTCAATCTGGATCCACTGTGTAAAATATCTTCCTGCAGCAGCTGCTGCAGTAAGGGACCCTCTTCAGGGACACCTTGAGACAACAGCATCCTCAGAAAAGTGAAGTTGGTTTAAATGGTATGTTTTGATTTCCTGAGTAGCTCTGTGATAGGATGGAAATGTCAGTATTCCCAGTCAAATTCCACAGGGAGCAGTCACTGCAGCCCTAAAGGTGGGACTAGAAGCCTTTACAACTGTTTTCCAATTGCTGTCAATGGTAATGATCCTGGTGGTCCAAACCTGGACCTGTCCTGGGGAAATTTTTAAGCACAAATGCACAGAGTCACTGGCACACAAATATAGACATAGAGAAAATATATGAGAAAACACAATATATTACTAAGATAAGTCCAGAAAATTAATATAGGTACTTTTAGGGGCACTGGGAATATGGAAATATTCACTGTGATTGCTTTTCACTACAAATTCATTTCAGGAAGATGAGAAGGTTGAAATGAAGGGGTCTTTTAAAGAGCCTATTCACTGGGAGTAAAAAAGTTAATTTGTAATAGCGTCTGATCACTAAAGTTTCTGTCTTTAATATATTTGTTTGTTTGTTTGTTTGTTTGTTTGTTTGTTGTGCTGCTACGGAAAATACAGTGAAACTCCCAGAAACAATACCATGGTTCCTTTTCCCATTCTCTCTAAAATAAGCATGGAGGATCTGTTGTTTAATGGGCTGCTCCAGAAGAAATGAATATTTCTACTGGCTTTTAAAATAAGCAAGTAGCCTCATCTCTACTCTTTGGGAAACCATCAGAAACAAGATAATTCAATGTTCCTTACTGTAGTGATGAAAACTTGGGTTTAGAGTAAGTTATGGAGCTGATTCAAATTTTAATTTTGTGCAGGCAGTTGTGTATATGGCATGCAAAGATAGACACACAAAACCTGTGGCCACCTCAGAAATTCCCACACTTCTTCAACTACAGTAAATAATTGAAATTGATCTGGTGGTAAAGCTTTCAAACATCCATGGCCACTTTTAATGTCATCTTGGTAACAGACAGAGAGAACCTTAATTCAGGAGACTGCATGTTTAAAGCTAAATATTTGCTGTTATACATAATATGGTGGACTTAAACCCAAAAAACTCATTATCTCCTTTCACAAAGTAATTCACAGGGACTAAGTTCCTTTATAAACTCTTCATTGTTGTGCAGATTTAATTAATTATGGCTATTCCTGAATTATAGATATTCATAGAACAGTGCAGGTATTAGGGAGGAACAGAGGAACTGAACTAATGGTATAAAATTGCACAAAGGAAATAGGCAGCATTAAGATCAAGGTTTTTGTTACTGTGTGGAGCCATTGTATGTAACATGCACACATTCTCCCTGGGAAAATCAGAGAGTTGTACTGCAATGACTGGGGAGCTTCCTTCTTAGATTTATACCCTTTTTGGTGGTCCCAGTGGGAATAATCAATGCTCAACATAATTCTCACAAGACTTTGAATCATGGATATGCCCAGCCTGGGTGGACAACCTCAGATACTTGTATGATCTTTAGGCGCTCTTCACCCACATCCATGAAGAATGAGCTAGCATGTCTTACAATGTGTCAAAAGCCAACAAAGACCCCCAAAGTGTCCCCAGAATATTTTCTGAGGCTTTCCACTAGAGAACTGAAAGCTCCCTCCTGGGATTTACCACTAAGCCTGAGCACATTTTAACCCATCAGACTTTGTGTTTCTCCCCCTGCCCCAATGGATCAAGACCATCAGACCAACAGACAACTAAATGGCAGCAATCAGGTCTCATAACAAGATCCACAGGTGATGGTATGTTTTTATTCTTCAGGCACTTGATCAGTTGTCTCAGCCTCGGGAGCCCTGGATGTATGTGTGGATTTTCCTAAATTGTGTCCTCTGAGTCATGCTGTGGAAGTTTCCAAATCTTTCCATCAATTGTACAAGAAGTTGAACCCCCAGCACTTCTAAGGCATTGGTTTAATCTAAAACAGTCTGAAATTGTATTTATGCATTCTTTTGCAATATTGAATTTCCTTGAAAAGTTAAGCAGCCACCTCAAACACCTTTGAGCCTTCAAATTAATAACAATCATAAACTCCTTTCCAATGAGCAGAGATACAGTACCCTCAGAGCTCCACCTTCATTTTTCCTCTCTGAACACAGAGAAAAATGCTTGCCTTATTATTATCCACTGAGGAGGAATGGAGCCCTGAAACATCTAGAGACAAAAGATTAGGTACATGACTGGGGACAGCTTGGTACAAATATTCACTCACGGTCAAGACAGCCAAGCCAATAAAATTACTAAAAATCATGTTTTCGCAGTGAAATCTCAGTTTTCGCAGTGAGACTACAATTTGCTGATACTTCTGGAGAGAGTTATTACCGCTTCGAGATATTTAAACAACTACTTGGTGTGAGGCATAACACAGCTTTGTTACCATACTGTGGCAGTAACTAGTTATTCTGTTTGTGTTTGTGTGGAGATGAAGGGAATGACAAACTAATAGGTAATATTTATTCCCATATTTGTGCTGAAAAATTTCATCAAAGGAACATGAAAAAGCAAATTACCACCTCTTCTGCTTGCCATTTGAGGATGTGGCTACAGCAAGAAATGGAGAAGCAGATAAATTCTTTCAAGAAAAACTCTTGTTGATTTTGTTGTGAAACATGATTTCATTTTGATTTCATCTTTGAACAAATCTTAAAAAAAATAAACCTCAGCAAACATAAATCAGTGAAAAGCAGAGTTTCTTCTTGTTTCTTCTTATTGTTTTTAATTGTATGTTCTTGACAACTTCAGTAGAAATATCATGGCATTGGAGCAAGTTCCTAAAGGGTGTAAGCTTAAACATGTAAATGATGCCTGTCCAGGGATTTTTGCTCAAATCTGCATCATCTTGAGTTTCATGATAGTATGCCAGAAGATCAAGAAGGTTATCCTGCTCAAGAAATCAGTAAATCTTTGGCTAAATTCAGACCTCCTATATGCTGAAATTTTGTCCTACCTAAGGAATCCTACAGAAACAAATGTATGTGATGTCATAGAATCATGGAATTGTTAAGTTTGGAAAGGACCTTAAAGATCACTAAGTCCAACCCTCAACCCAGCACAAGGATGATGTTCACCATTAAACCATGTCCTCAAAGGCCTCATCTAAATGTTTTTTGAACACTTACAGGAATGATGACTCCACCACTTTCCTGGCCAGTGTGATGCAATGATTTACAGCCCTTTCCATTAAAAAAAAAATATTTCTAATATCTTATCTAAACCTCTTGTGGTGGAATATTATTTACAAAGTGACAGGGGCACTGCAAAAAGGAGTGAGACCAAGGACATGATAGCCCTGGGATCACCACGTGGAGGAACACAGATGGGTCACAAAGGCCAATCAGTGCTGATGTCCCTACAGTTTCATACCTAGTGTGTCTCTTTGCTTAATACTGATGCACAGTGTGAAGGTTGTTTTGTGAAAGGTCCTCTTTCACCTATCCTTAGGTACACAGAAGTTATTTCTGGGGAGCATTTGGATCCTTCCAAATACAGGTATATTTTTCAGTGTCTGCTTACATCTAGACTATTTTCTTATTTATAAAACATTTGCCATGCAGGTGAAAAAAATCAATTTGCAAAGTGCATTTTCTGTTAGGATGAATAAATCCATAGGAATTACTGAAAAAGCCAGGGGGCTTGGCATATTCCTAAGCTCCTAGGCCCAAGAACAGAATTCTGCTCATAGTTACACAACCACAGTGCTGAGTAACCAAATCAGGATTCAGTCTGCTGTCAACTAAACCCTACCAACAAGACACTGCAATCATGGGTTATTATTATGTGCTCAGTTAGAGTGATTATGTGTGGGACTGAGTCCAGTTGAACAGCCAAGGCCAGATTTTGTTTATTTGCCTGTAAAGCTTCTATTTCAACCATGGCATAAAGAAGAACCATTACCATTCCATTAAAGAAGTCTAACAGTAAAAAATCCTGTGCAAATCGAAAGTGATATGATTGCCACAGCATTAGATTGTTCCAAAGTCCACAAATACATCTACAAAAAAATAAGGAGAAAATAAAAGATAAGAGAAAGTCAATAGTGAAATGAGCCTCAAATCCTCAAAGTACTTGTTTATAAATCCATGACATCCATACTTATTAAAACAAAGAAGGATGCTAAAAGTACAAAATTATGATGTGTCAGTTTATCTGGCAAACAGCTGCATGCTGTTTTCAAATTCCTTGCTACACACAGATTTCAGTGACTGAATCAAGAGCAAACAAAACCCATCAGGAGCAGAAGCATATGAATCTATTAACAAATGAAGGATGTGTCTGGAGCAATAAACAAAAGAACATATGTGTATTCAAACTCGTGAGCGCAAGTTCCTGGGAAAAGAAAAAAAGGTGGAAGGAAGAAAAGCAAGTCAGCAAGTGATCTGAAGTGCTGGGAGATATACAGATTAAAGAAAACATGTATGCAAGCAATCTCATATTAATTTTAGCAGATTCAGTTTGAAATATATTTCTAGCCTCTCAGGAGAATGGCTGGAATTTCAAAGGTGCTTCAGTGATCCTCTGGCTGAGCATCAGTCTGAAATATTGAACTGTGGAGTTGCTGATGGCACAAATGTATGTATTCCAACTTTTCCTCCAAATAAACCCCCAAAAAAACAGCACCTCAATGGCCACCAACAAAATCCAAGCCCCAAAACTGATTATTGCACTGCAGCACTTATTATCAACCCATGACTCCACCTCCAAATTCTTTCTCAGGACCTCCCCTGCATTTTTATTTGACTCTGCTTCTCAAGTCCACCTTTGTCTTTACCTATATTGGAAATTCCTTTAAGTGAAGGCTCTTTCTGCATAGTTGCTTTCTCTATTGAAGGAATTTTTGTATTTCTGGAATGCTGTGGTTCCTGTCTGTCTTTCCTGAGCAGTTGTTGTTTTGATTTTGAGTGGAAAGTTGCTAGCCATTGGTATGCTCTGTGAACCATGGTTCACCCATTCTTCCATTTTATTTAGATTCATCTGGGAAAAAGTTTATTATATTACTCAAAATGGCATCAATTTCTTCCATTAGTAAATATACAGGTAAAGTTGGAAAATAAGCCCTACAATCTCCCCATGCTCTTTCATAAGAATATAAATACATTTAGACAGAATTTGCATGTGAAATCTGTGCACATTTTAGTACAAGGTATAAGGTGTTAGTAAAGCCTGCTGTTTTTTGAGGACAGAGCTTCCTAATCTTATGAACAGTGGTACTCAGAAAACTCTGTCAGAGGTGATGAGACGTGACTTCTCTACAAAGGTAAGTAACACAGTGCCTGAAAGCAGTGAGATTTTTCAGTTAAATTAGGAAGTCTTTGGGGCATCTGCTGACTGAAGCTGGAACACTCTTCTGCTGTAAGTACAAATGGCAATCTATCTATTTCACAGCATAGAGAGAAAGGAATCAGCTAAACCAGATGAAGTTTTTTAAAAGCTTTCTGTTGTTCCCCTAGAGACAAATGTTCTTAGCATATCCCTAGAAATCACCTATCATTCTGAAAACGCCAATTCAACATTTAAATCACTTTTCATGTCATGCTTGCTTTAATTCTGTTGCATTTTCAGATGAAGTGTCTGAGCTGACAGTTGCACAGTGACACTGGGGGCAAACAGAAAGGAAAATGTTTGGATGCACCATCCCTGGAATTGTTCAAGGCCAGGCTGGATGGGGCTCTGAGGAACCTGGTCTAGGGAAAGATGTCCCTGTCCATGGCAGGGGGTTGGAACCAGGTATCTTTAAGGTCCCTTCTGATCCAAACCATTCTATGATTTTATGAACGTGAAGCCTGCTGAATTCCTATGGAAGTGGAAGGTGTTGGTCAAACACAGACAGGTCCTTCCTAATGTTTCTTGGACAGCAAACCCCTCAAGACAAAATGCACAGATAATGGTGTTGGAATTCACTCAGAAATCCAAACAATTTAGGTGGGTACCATATAGAGGTCTATACTGGAAAGACTTGTGAGCATTTCTGTTATTGAGGATACAAATCTAAATATTATGGGTGTCGCCACAATGGTAACGAGGATGAAGTTGTAGCATTAAGAAGAACTTGAGTGCTTGGCAAGGGGGATTTCTTTAAAGAAAATACATTTTAATACACCAGATGAAAGGTCACTGCTGAGGAGCAAGACATTTGGGCAATTCTCACTGCAGAAGTAAGTACAAGGCAAATTAGAACATGACAATGCTTCATTCTGAGACTAAATAAAAGTTATCTTTTATTGTGAAGCACAATGTGTTTTTGTCCTTCTTCCCAACCAGTATTCTTCAGTGATGCACAAGTTCAAAACTGCTCATAAAGGATTCTTCCTCCTTAAGCCCCTTGCTGTGGAGGCTTTTCTTACCACAGACTGTGATGGCGTTTACAGGGGTCTCAGGCTGAGGGAAGAGATGAGGATCTGACTCCATGTTTCAGAAGGCTTGATTTATTATTTTATGATATATATTACTTTAAAACTACACTAAGAGAATAGAAGAAAGGATTTCATCAGAAGGCTAGCTAAGAATAGAATAGCAAAGAATTAATAACAAAGTTTTGTGGCTCGGGCTCTGTGTCAGAGCCAGCTGGGCTGTGATTGGCCATGAATTACAAACATCCAACATGGGCCAATCAAAGATCCACCTGTCTCATTCCACAGCAGCAGATAACCATTGTTTACACTTTGTTCCTGAGGCCTCTCAGCTTCTCAGGAGGAAAAATCCTAAGGAAAGGATTTTTCATAAAAGATGTCTGCTACAACAGTCCATTTGCTTTCTGCATTTGTGTTGCAGACCTACTCAAGGTGTCTTTCATTCCTTTTCTGCACAGCAATTCTCAGACTGTTCCAAGGGAAAATCTTTCTCCTTCCAGCAGTTTCTGCAGCAGGCAGAGTAGAGACATCAGCAGAATTGTGCCCTCCTCCCAGGCACTACCTTTCAATAGACAAATATGAGTAGCATTCATTCTACCAAATCACCTGATAGCAAATCAAATAGACCACTCACAATCTCTGTTGAGATGGTCACTTGTGTTCTGGAATCTTCTAATACCTACCCATTATTGAGCTACAAATGGTTTGAAAGGTGAAATTGCTTGTTGATAGATACAGGGTCCCTTCTGGTTTTGAGATCACTTCTTCAAGATACTTCAGGGAGCACTTATTCAAGGTATCTTGCCTATATAGATATAAAGTCAATCAAATCAAGATAAGGGCAAATACTTTGCAGTGTGAGTTTACAGCTATAGCATTTTCTTTTTAAGTGTCTCTTCAATTCCCTACAATTCACTCCTCCCTGCTTACTGAAATATGAATATTAATACTTTTGTTCCTATTTACCTGGCACATGTACAACAGAAATCAATTTTCTACTTAGGGCAATTGTTCAGCAGGTATAAATGCTTCTCCATACAGCTTGTATCATTTTCTGTTGGATTTTTTTTTTGTTTACAAATTGCAAGCCAGTAGGAAAGTATTACAATTACAATCATAGTTAACTCTACAAAGTTCAAAAAAAAAGAGTGAAAAAAAAGAAATAATTGAATTGCAATAATGGAAATCTGAATGTATGAAGTGCTAAGTGCAAAATTGGGAAGGATGTTGAGTGTCTGTGTGGAAAAATCAAACTGGTGCTGTATCAAGGCACTTTCCTCTGTCACTTAAATGGCACAAGGTGACAGAAAGAGAAAGCATAAACTGTGGTTCTTCCAAGCCAAGCAAAATAAACATCATTCAGAGCTCAGTGAAGACACAATGGTTGTTGAAATTCTTACATGAGATTCATTTTCTTCAAGCATAAAATGCTTCCATTTCAGCATAACATGAGCAGTGAACAATACAACAGGTGGCTTAAAACAAAGAACATTCCTTGAACAGGGATCCAGCATGCTTCCTGTGGGAGGAGACAATATCACTACCAAGAGAAGAAGCCTTTCTCTGCTATCAAGATGAGAAATGGCAATAATGGCATTCTTTGAATGCCAGAATTTGAGCTTGATTGTTTAAATTTTTTTCTCAGCAGAGCAGTGCAGACTGCTGCTCCTTTTTCAGAATTGTACAGTAGTAATATTGGAAATATTTGACCTCTGACATAATTTCTTGGGCCAAAAAAAATATATCTTTAGGTGCCTTCTTAGAAAAAAAGAAGGGGTATCAACTCATTCAGACCTAAATCTCTAAGGTTTCCATTCTCCTTTCTTCCCAAGCGAGCGCTCTGCTTCATAATCATCTTCACAGGGAGACAGAATATTTGTCATGGAAGAAACAAAAAGTTTTGAGATAAGTTCTTTCTGCAAACTTCAAGCAAATGCACTCTATTCGAGGTAGCATGAGAAGTCAGCTAAGCCAAATAAGGGTTATGGATATGAGATTTTTGTTAGCATTCTCCCTGATATTTGGTTAGAGGGAAGTCCAAGATAATTCTGTTCTCCATGTTTCCACTCCAGAATTCATTTCTGGTTCTTGTCTCTCTGAAATGGCCAGAACCATTCTTTTCAGAGCTGTCTAGTACATAATATACAGCTTTCCTACCCAGTCTCAATTCATGTCCTGCAATTCATTTATATAATCCAGGCTTGAACCATCTTACCTAGATCAATAGCACTTAATTCAAGATGTTCTTGCATTTGAAAGATGCATATCAATGTCTAATACAACACCTATTGCTTTTAAATTTTCTGTTAGGTATGATAAAGTCTTTGACTGTTGCAGGATGTGGGGATTAGGTTCAACATGAAGATTACAGAACTAAAAGTAAAGGACATCATTCTATTAAAAAAACCCCATCATCCTCCTCCTAAAATATCCCATTTAGAATGAAAACACAGATTCCAGCTACTCATTAACCTGTTGAATTTCCTAAGTGGAGGTTAGAGGAAAAAAAAAAAAAAGAAACACTTTAGTCAGAGAGAAAATTCCTGGCCATTCATCTAAATGTTTCTAATTTTAAAGCCTAGCTTGACCATTTAAATACAGACAAGCTGCAGTGATTTTTTTTTTTTTTTTGTATAAAAGGCACTTCCAGCTTTTGTGACTAAAAATAAATGATGAAACAATTTATCTCCTAGACTACAAAACACTTATTTATAAACTAATCCCAAAGGATAGTACATTAATACTAATGACTATGCAATTAATTGGTACCAGCACAAATTGCTAGGAGACACCTACACTGAGATATGTTATTATCAAATGTTTTGGCTTTTTTTCCTAATTTTAGAATTATTGTATGACCTGTCTTCTGTATTTCACATGTTGAAGTAATATAGCTACAAATTAGTTGGCATGGGTAATGGAATAGCCTCTCATGGAGGGACTCATTACAACAGCATCCCACAGGTCTCTGATATGTACATCTAGTTGAAGGGCAATTATATAGCACGGTAGAGGAAAAAAAAATCCTTTTTCTTCTCTAGCATGACTGTGTGACAAGTTTCTGCACACACGGCTTCCTCTCCCTTCCTTCTCTTTCCCTTGGTTCCTCTTGGGTGATATGCCTTAGGAACATATAGTTATTAATGAGATTTTGGAATTGCAGCCTGCTCTGACTGAGGTGGCATTTGGTGGTTACCACCCTCTTGAGGCACCTCAGCTATTACCTACAGCCTTCTTAAACAGGCAAACAAAATAAATCCATTCTCCTTAATAAGTGAATTATAGAATCATGGAATGATTTGGGTTGGAAGGGATCTTAAAGATTAACTAGTTCCAACCCCCATGCCATGGGCAGCAACACCTGCTGGTGCACATGATGGTGCAGGCTGCTGGCAGGAAGAAGAAATTGCTGACCAAAAAAGTCTTCAGTGTAGAGAATTGAAATATAGAAAAATTCAAATAGTTGTATTCCTCCGAATGTTAACAACCCAATTGTCATTATTTTGTTCCAGAAGAGAGGAAAACCCCAATTTGGGAATGCCCAGGTGCTGAGATATGTGTAATCTCTACATATATCTTAGGGATATATGGATATATGAATGCAGATAATTATGTAGGGAGAAGGACATAGTATGTGAAGCTGGAAACTGATGGAGAAATATAAGTACTGTGGTGAAAGGGAAAAGCTTTGAAGACTACTACAGTCTGGTTTATCAGACTAAATTGAGAGAAGATCAGAGCTTTGTTGGCACATCCATACACAGGATAAACTTCTGGAAGCAGCTGTCTTGTTTCACAAGAGATGTGCTTGCAGTTCACCCATTATGCCATAGAAAAGTTAAATCTGGGATATGCTGAGGAAAGCAGATTAAATCTTCATTGTCACTGTCAGCCTGTCTCAAGAAACAATTGCCTTGACCAATATCACATTTTGGGAACAGCAGAGGAACATCCAGCACCGTCCTTAATGAAATTTTGGTTTTCCTCATGAATAAAAGCAAGAAGTGACTTTGCTAAACTCTGTTCTTCTTTTTATTAATTACTATTATTTACTGCTTGGCACGATACATAATAGGAAGAAAAGCATTTGCTTTGCTTAAATGAGTTCAGAATTGTATTATCTTGTGTGGTAAGAAAGAAAGCAGCACATTGAAAGTGTGTAATTAACTTGTACCATGAATGATGTGGTGGAAAACAAAGCCCAGTGTACAGCTAATGTGGTAGATGCAAAATAATGTGTTCTCCTGCACAACATTCTGGAGGTGCACATTATTCCTACCATTCATTGTTTTCTGAGTCATGGTGTTATTTGGAAAATAATTTGAGCCAAAACAAAAACCGAGCCTAAATCAAACACTTTTGTGCAGGGGAAAAAAACCCCAGTGGAAAGGCAAATAGTGCTGATCCCACCCCCCTTCTTTGTCCAGCAGTGCAAAGAATGTCAAGGACCACAAGGAGCATAGCAAATAGCCCATCTGCAGCTTAACTGCTTGACAGTCCCAGGAGCGTCTTTGGAGCCATCAACACAACCACTGTGGCTGCATCCCCTCGGTTTTCTGCAGCCCAGTCACTTTGTGTTAGCCATGTCACTCATGGTGTGCAGCAGGTCAGACAAAGCGTGATGCTCTCTGTCATGTGAAGGAGCTGAAGGAAAATGCTCCCTGAAAAGAGTGGTGATTTTGTCCTTTCTTTAAGTATCTCAAACTAAAATATCCTTCCCATATATTTTTTTCCCTTTTTCTTTCTTTTTTTTTCTGTCCCTAGGATTCCAGTGGCAGTTGTCAACTCTGACCGTGAAGGAATCACTGCACTCATGCATTTAATGCACATCTGGGACAGAGAGTGGCACACAAGAGGCAGCAACAGCACAGGAGCTGGAGAAGGAGCTCTGGGACAAGGACAGAAGGGCAGCTTTCTGTAGAGAACTTCCTACAGAAGAATTCAAAATAGCCTGTGATAAATGGTTTTTTTTTTTTCCTTTTCTAGCCCTTTTTTCTTAAAGGGACTAACTCACTTTCTAGAGCATATTGGAATGGAAAAAGCCAGCCAGTTATATATACAACCAAAATATTTGAAACTTTGAGACTTCCAGTCTGATAAACACCTTCTGTCCTCACACCCCTTATCTGCATATACCCACTTCTGTTAGATGAAGAGTCTGCTTTGCATGTGAAAGGTGACTACATAGAGGGCAAAATTACCAAATTCATAATGTTTCTTATTAAAACATTGTTCAAAAAACATTAAAAACAGTCAGAAAATATTCTTCAGGCACTGACAGGAATCTCTGGAGTGTATGGGACCCAAAAGACCCACACCAGAAAGAAAGTGAAAAGCTACAACTTGCTTATCTCATTACCAAAATACTCCCTGGAGCCATCAATGTACCAGGTATAATCAACAGTGAGAACAGGGCCATTCAAAATAAAAACCAGCTAATTTATTAGGATACAAGGCCAAATAGGAGAAGAAAACAGGGATAATTCTCCTTTTCTCCTTTTTAATAAAAATGGCAGTAAGGTTGTAGCTGCCTCATTTCCCGTGAAGACACTTGAGGTGTAGCAGAGATAACCCTGAGCCACTTCCTTCTCTCCAATTATTACTCAGCAACAGCTTTTTGGTTTTGAGACCAGATATTCTTAGTATAAAACTGCTGGTACCATGCTATTATAAACAAAATCCAAGCCCCAAAAAGGAAAGGGTCTGTCCTTCCTGTCATATTAGATTTGTGGTATGGAAGACATTATTTTGATAAATAGAGGCAGTTCTGTGTTAAACTTCAACAAAAATGACAACTTGCACACTGAACCCTTATCAAAATACCCCTTCAGGTGAGGGGAAAAAACCAACAGATCAACAAAAAACCCCAAATCCCAAACCAAAGCTAAACAAAATAGGCTCCCTAAAACTAAACAGCAGATTTTCACCCTTGATGCAGATTGTGTTTGCATTTTTCATTTGCAAAAGCAAGTAGGAAAAAAGCACAAAAACCAAACCAAAACAAGCAAAACCCCCCCCAAACAAAGAAACAAGAGGAAGTCCAACACAGCCATCCTCATTAACAGTATGTGTCCATTTTCTGGGTGGAAAAGCTGGCTGAGTAGGCCCACGCTTTTCCAGTCTTTTCCTCTGAAATAGTCAAGGACTGACAGACTTTTCAGACCACAGCCAAGACATAGTGAGCAGCAGGACAATTTTTCTCTTAGCTTTCCAGAGAAACATTCCAGGGCTTTCTATCATACTCCACCTCAGGCTGTGGATCAAATAAACCTCAGAAAAGACAATACTTATTTTTTTGTTTACTGGGGGCCTGGTTGAAGAGAAAGAGGCATTGTGCTCAGCCCATTTTTTATAACCACATATGGAGGGCATCACACAGCTCTAATAAATGGTAGAAATACAGGAAAATACAGATTTCTTTTGCATGTTATGACCTCAACCAATATTCTGGATTTAAAGGGTGGGCCTAAAAACCTGTACACAGACATGCAGTCTCTTGCCTTCTTTATACTACTTAGAAAATACTTGGTCCTTGCCACCTTGGTCCTTGGCAAGGACCAAGTATTTTCTAAGTAGTATAGAGAAGACTGAGTTTTAGTATAGCATATAGTATAGTAGATAGTAGATAGTAGATTAGATAGTAGATAGTAGATAGTAGAGAGTATATAGACCGAGTTTTTCAGCACCAATTTTTCCAAAGAATGAACTGTCTTCACACTGGAAATTTGGATTGCTGAGAGAAGCTGAATAGAATTAAAATTTGAAGTCCATCTCTCTTTTTCTTTCTCATAGAAATGTATATTATCTATAAAAAGATCAGTGATCTAGACAGTTCATTCTCTTCCCTTTTCATTAAAAATTACTTGGAATAAGACAGTCTCAAAACCTCAAATGTAAAGAAACTTATTGCTTGTCAATCCTTATACATTAGAACAGATTTTAATCTCCAGACAAACAGTCCTCTGGCATTTTTAGATGCAAAATGGAGTGTGAGCTTAAGTAAAAAAAGAGCCTTTGCCTGAAGGATTGTATTTGGGCTGCCTACTAATGCTACTTTGCATTTACTTCATTACCAGCAGGGCACAAATTGGGTCACAGGCTGTGTGTCTGTACAGGACTCTGCTGGCACCGTGGGTCTGGCTGCTTTGTTTTCCTCTCCATTGACTCACACCTTTCCCTCTCCTCTCAGTAGCTGGGCAACCAAGCAAAAAACCTGCACAGAAAAGGAGCAGGGTGGCAAAACATGACCTTCTTATCTATGGTTGAGTTGTCACCCATGTTTTCTTCAAGCCTTATAAAGAATATTTGTCCAGACTAGAAGGCTGGCATTTTGTCTTGTCAAAAATTTGAATATCTAATCATACAATATGAGTTAGAAGAAATGCTGATTTTTGGGTCCTTCTTTAGCCACTGAAGGAGTGATTCCTTCAGACACATATTTTTCCCTTTGATTGTAAAAGGAGCCTTATGTTCTTCACTTAAGTAAACATAAAGGTCTTTGGGAAAAACCTCTGGAGATCTTTAACACAACTCCTCCATCAGAAAGAAAGTCTAACTCCAAAGGTAAGTTGATTTCACACAATCTTTTCCAGACTGTCTTCCAAAAGCTCCAAAGATGGAGACACAGCATTCATCATTCTCCTGAGGGAAAATGTTTGCCTCATTTCCAGTTAGAATTTCCTTTCTTGAAGGAAGACTGCTATCTCAAATTTTCCCTAATACCCCGAAGAGTTTGGATCTGTCTTCTTTAAAAGCTTTTTTTTGATGTGTGTGTAATAATGGAAGCCCTTACAGCCACCTTTACCTTTTTCTTCTCTAGGCTGAGGGGAAATTCCATTTCCAGCTGAAATTCCATTTCCCCCAGCCTGACTTTATATGCAATGCTCTGTAGACCCTGTTCACCTTAGCGACCCTCCACTGGATTGCCACTGGTTAAGTCACAAAACTAATGATAATAAGTAGCATGAGATCACCCCAAAGATATCAGCATTACTCAGCAACTCCCATATATGCAGGCAAGTTCAATGGTACAAAGGGAAATCAGCATTTGCAGTTGTGCAGTTTCTTCCAATTCTAAACCTCAGTACTTATCAATTCTGTGAAAAATCACTGTCTTTTAGAGTCACACTAAGGCAGCCTTACCAAGACCATCTAGTTTATCCTCCAGAAAAATTATGCCTTAAAGTGTACAAAATTATTCTTACTAAAAACAAAATACAATCCAACTAAGAATTAGGCAACCTATATTAGGAATAACTGCAAAGTGCAACGGAGCTGGAAAACTCTAAACATTGACCTTTGCATAAATCCTTTGTGTACATCTAATCTGATTTTTTACCATAGGTATGCCTGCACAACCAGTGAATAATAAGTTTGCTAGGCATGATAAATCAGGAAAAATCTCTACATCTGGATAGGAATTTTCCAATTGCTCCCTAAGAAAGTCAAAAGAAGCCTTCTCAAAACATATGATAGGTCAAGTATGACCAAACTCTGTTCTTTCCAGGCTCTAGTCTTGAAATCATGATTATCCAAGCAAACTTTACTCATCCATCCTGTTGCACTACATTTAATAAATTTAAATGCATGAGAATGAGTCAATACAGGAAAAAATACAGGTTATGGTAGTGAAGATTCAGTTAAGATGGAATCTAATTCTTCAGTAAAATCAAACAATAGCTCATAAGAGAAATAGAATTCATGAAGAAAAGTGCATTGCAAAAAGGGAAGACTACCAGATTATCCAGTTCTACATATTTCTACATATTTTTATTTCTTGTCTTGCTGAAGGACATTGTCTCATACGTATGTGTATATACATTATTGCTCTAATTCGAAATAGAAGCATGTTGTCAACTCTTTAAAGTATTTTGGAAAGACAGTAATACCCAATAATTTTCTCTTCTTTAAATGACTTGTGACTAGTGATTCTCAGCATATTTTTTTTATTATTTATCACATGAGAGAATAGTTTTACATGTGGTTTTGAGCTATAAACATGCAGACATGCACTGACACAGACATGCACGTGCATAAAGACAAAGAACTGAATACGCTGCATTATCTTTCCCTCTCTTTTGGATTTCTGTGTCAACAAATAGAAACTCAATTATTAATATGCAGACAAATTTCCCTAAATTACACCTTTAGCTATTTTTATGACAGTGCTGACAGTGTTATTACTGAGTAGAAGAGAACACCCTGCTGAACAGTATTTTCCTGCTTTTAGCATGAAAAAAAGACAAAAGCTATGCGGAAAAGAAGAGCTTTTATTTTTCTATATTTCTTTTGGTGATGTGCTTTTTATGCAAATATCTCATAGTTTTCTACAGTAATGGTACCATTAAATGCCTTGAGATTATTTGTAAGAGAAAAGCGTTACCTTGAGATTAAGACATAAAGTACTAAGTGCATTTTTAGGAACAGAGAAGATTTCTCTGTAAAGAAGTTAATGTTCCAAAGAAAGCTTTGTTTATTTGAAAGGTTTTATGGTTGTGCTGTTTTCTTCACTTAGCACCTTAATTCTCACAAACCATACGGCTGTCCAGATGTTTAAAATAAAAAGCCCATTTGGGTATTATCAGAGATTACTGAGAAAAGATATACAGACATGATGTTTAGCCATGCAACATAAATTCTCAGGGCATGTAGGACCCAATAAATGCCCTATCCTAGATCTGATGAAACTGAACCCATAAATCATAAAAACTAGGGAAAGGTCTCATAATACTACTTGCATCTAGCCAGATGCTTCCTGAAAAGAATCTACTAGCCAGGGTGATAATCCTTTTCTATTTTCCTATTTATTTTTATTTCTTCTCACCAAGGCATTACTGGGAAATGTGCTTACCAGGGGTGAATATGTTTCTGCCCAACCCAGATGCACTTTTCAGATGTTCTTGTTGCTTGTAATGCCTTGAGAATAGGGTTGCCTAACATCTAAAATACATACATTCTCCTTATTGCCTGAATCTTTCATCTCCTCTCCTCTGGGGTTGCCTAATATGCTCACCGAGCTATTATTGTTTTGCTTCAGATAGCTTGGCCCTCTTGCCGAGTTTCATTTGCTGTCACACAGTCACAAATTACAGCATTTACTTCACGCCACCTCCATTCCAAACTATCAGTTTGTGCTTGCTGAACTGGAGAACATGATGATGGATCAAGGCACATTTGTGCTAATCCATTGCAAGTTGATTCTCCAAAGAATGAAGCACAGTAGTAGTTTCTGGCATTTTCTTTTCATTTTAATTTGCTTATGCTGTTTTCTAGTAATAGTTTGCTATCCCTGGCTTTTTTTTTCTCTCTAACTTTTCTTCTTTGGCTTTTGACAGATCATAAAAAATAAGTAAAGAAAAAAAAGGAGGAAAACAGACGGGAAAGTGATTTTTGCTTTTTACTTTTTTTTTTAACCTTCATAAACAAACCTTTAAAGCAAGCCAGCTTTTCTGCAGGTGTAAATCACTCTGGCTCCATTGTGCACACCATTTCATGCCAGCTGAAGCTGTAATACAGTACTTTGAAAATGCCAGTGCTGTAGCTGTTGTCTAGACTTGAGTTTCAAATGGAGACATGGATCTCCTAAAGGACTCGGTTGCACCACATTATCTATATTCACTGACAAACTGCATCTTCTGTGTCAAATCCTCTCAAAAATATTTGCTCCTTCATATATGAGAATTCAAGGTTAGAGTGGTCAATCAAGGGATGTTACATAAAAATCAAATAATATGTGTTCCAAGAACAGTTCAGTAGGAAAATTCTGAAAGAATGGGTTGGCATTTATATGCTTCCTTGGTGAGTCAGGGTCTGGCTTATAGGCTATACCCCCGCTCCTGTAGCTGCTGGATCTTCACAGGACAACAGGAGAGTTCTCCCTTCTTGCAAAATCCATTTTGAATGTTAACTTAACATTAGGAATACTCAATCAAAGGACCATGCACAAATGTTGTGTCCTGGACCTGAGCAGAAATAACCCCAAGTACCAGCACAGGCTGGGGGCTGACCTGCAATAGAGCAGCTCTGCTGAGAAGGACTTTGGAGTCGTGGTGGGTGACAGCTGGCCATGAGCTGGCAGTGCTCTGGTGACTAGGAGTGACAATAGTGGGACATAGGAGGGACAATAGTATCCTTCAATAGTATCCTTGGCTGCACTGGGGAGAGTGTGGCCAGCAGGCTGAGGGAGGTGGTTCCTTTCCCTCTACTTGGCCCTAATGAGGCGATTTCTGCATCTTAAAGATCATGGAGTTCCAGCCCCAGACATAGGAAGGGACACCCTCCACTAGAGCAGGTTACTCGGAGCCCCATCCAGCCAGGCCCTGAACAATTCCTGGCATGGGGAGCCCACAGCCAGTCTGGCCAATATGTTCCAGTGCCTCACCACCACCACAGTAAATAATTTTGGTTTTAATATCTAATGTAAATCTGCTCTCCTTCAGCTTAAAGCCGTTCCCCCTTCTCCTATCACCAGACACATTTGTGTATACTGGCCATTAAATCCATTCAAAAATTTAAAAGTTATCTATTTATCCAGAATCCCCTGTACTATCACATGTAACTTAGCTCTTTATGCTTGGCTTACAGTCCCTGAGGTCTATCTTAGGAATGTAAAATGTGTAAGAAGGGACCACGTTTCTTCTGGCAGGGTGGGATTAATTTGGATTTGCTGGACTTCCTGTGTGGTTCTCTGGAATCTTATTTTACTGAAGCATTCCCACTGGATTCTAAAGAAATATCTTACCAAGTTTAACTGATCAGGAATTGCAAATATTGTTCTTAATGAATAACAATCCTAAAACTGTGGTTTTAGCTGGTTATATATTTGGAGGGTATAATTTTTTTAAACATGTGTCAATAGCTATAAATTCACCCACTGCACAATATAAAAATGAGAACTACTTATTAGAACAAATTTTGTTAAGTGTAAGAGATTGATAGAAGGACATTGTGAGTTATGAGCTAAAAAGAAGTTAATGATTTCTAGAGGTGAAGAAGATAATAGAAATTATTTTATTTATTTTGAACAAGGTTCAAGTACATACACAAAAATAGCAGGATGTGTGGTTCAATTAGCAAACAAATTAGTTTCCTCTTCAAAGCAGTCAGATAGTTTGACATAGAGTTTGAAAAGAATCATTCCCATCACTGAACCAAAAAAAAACCAAAAAAACCAAACACCCAAACACTTCAAGAATCTTTAAAACTTCCTGAATCTTTGAATGCTGTGTGATTGAAAATGTGGTGGGTAGCGAGTGCTGGACCCACCACATACATCCAGGACACAACAGGCCAAATTTCTCTGCTTCTCTGCCCAAGATTCATCCTGTCATCAGAGCAGGGAGGATGACAACATCTCAGAAAGGCATTCAGACCACAGGAGGTTTAAGCTGGCTTCTGTAAAGCCTTGCCCACTGCATCGGCTACATGGAAATTGTACGGCAATAATTGCATTAATTTAGATTTGTTTGGTAACATGAATTCAGTGAAATGAGTTGAGGCCTCAGTATCTAAACCCTGCAGAGCTCATACAAAAAGCTGTGTCTGTGGGAGGATCATAGGTCTGACAATTCATGGGTGGTCTAGGGAAGATGCGTAGGAAGTGGTTTCCTTTTCTCTTTTCTCTGCAAAAATTCTGCAAATTGCCAAATGCAATAATTGTCAGATTCCAAGCAAACGAGGTGTTGATTCTCCACAAAAGGTGAAGTGGAGAATCAGAAGTTTCCTTCTAGATTTGGAGGCATTTAATTCCAGAGGAACTTAATTTACACATTTACCCAAGATTTCTCTAGCTGCTCTATGTTCCTCTTCAGCTTCACAGAGAGCTCCTGTGCTGGTAGGGCTGTGATATTTTCTACCCAGGTCATTCTGCTTAATCAGGCCAGAATTTTATTTATAATTTCAGAATCAGGATCCTTCCTGGAAAAATGGGATACATTAAAGATTCCCACAGAATGTCTCACAAGGCAAAAGTTTGGCATTAATTTCTTCTCTCTGCCTTAAGCCTTTCTTTATTTTATATCATGACTCTCCTATGAGGTAGGAGAGTGCAGTTTGATATTCAACTTTATCTGTACAGATTCATACCTACTTCTCTCATTTTCTGAATAAGCTACTTTAACTGTTTAGATATAGAACAGAGAGGAAGAATGAGCAAATTTGTGCATATTTCTCATTCTTTACTCTCCCCTGAGGATAGTAATCTACTAGATAGCAAAATAATTTGAGATTCATGAAACCCAGCAGAGCACAAGTAGCAGCATAAGTCTGTAGCCTAGTGATTAGGACCCCCTGGAGACCTAATTTACTCCTCCAACAATATGACTGAATGTAAAAACTGTTACAGGATATACCACAGAATATTCACTTTTTCATTTTGACCGAAATGTCCAGGTATGATCTCCTTTCATAAGAATGATTTTTTGATCCAACAATGCCGTGTATGGAGATGATTTAATGGGAATGGGGTCTAACATAATGTTTTGTAGCAATAGTTTCTGGTAGTTGCTAAAGCCATTTTTGCTCACACAGCATTTGTGCTTTTCAGTAGTGAAAGAACTGGTTCTGGACTTTATTCAAACAAGAAAGTTATGCCTGATCTTAGCAAACACCTCAAAATGGCCATGTGGTAAGGAGATTCCATTATCTGCTGAAGGTGCTAAGTTATGAAGATTTCCAAATAAAAATAGTGGGAGCTTCCTAAAGAAGTTTCCTTTAAAAGTAAGTTCTCAGCATTAACACATTTTGGGAAATTGAACATGTCCCCTTCCACGCAGTTAACTTGGGCAGCTGGCAGACACAACAGTGGGTACAAAAATACTGAAATATGGAGATCTCTATTCGTTGGCTAAGTGCATCTTTTTGGCTTCTTTCTCTTCTAAAGCTCCTTATGTTATAAAGACTCCACATCTCCTCCAGGAAAGTTAATGGTGGCAAAAGTCCATTACTGAACTGAAGATTAGACTAAATGGCCTGCAGAGATCCTTTCAAGCCTATATTTCTATGACTCTGTGAAACCCATTCCCCTGCTTTGAGAAGTTTTGTCCTGAAACCTACATGTAATTTTTAAAAAATAGAGTTTGGTGTTTCTTATCATGTCCCACATTGCCTACATGAAGGCTGTTACCGGTATGCTTCCAGTCTTCCTCTTTTGGCTGAATGGTTTGATTTTTTTTCAGTCTTTTCTAAAATACAACTTTTTTCAGATATGTGATCACTCTCACTCCTGTCCTCTGGCTTCTGTCCACAGCTCTCTCTGATGTGTTGCTCTAGAAGCTGCCTCCCCAGTGCTGAATAAATTGAAGGGATAAGAGCATATGGGACTGAAGGTTATGCTCCTGGTTTTACAGCCACGACGGTGGGAGGGGGTTGGAGGGGGATGATTGTTCACTTATGACCCACTATAACTTCTAAACACTTCTCTGTGTAACGGCTGCTCAAGCAGCTGGTCCCCATTCTGATTTTTTACAGCTGATTATGCCTGTGAAGTGTTATTTTTTGCATGAGTCCCTAATGAATTTCAGTGCAGTTTTTCCAACCGTATCTCCTGTGTCTCAGCATAATTTTGAATTCCAGTCTTGTTCTTGAACTTCTTGAAGCTTGTTGTCACCTGCAGATTTAATAAGTACACTTTGCATTCCATCATCTGGATCATTAGCAAAAGTATTGAAGAGCTCCAAAATGAAGGCAGACGCCTGTTGGATCCTGCCCAGCACTTCCCTCTGTTTTGACTATGAACCACTGACAAATAATCCCTGAGTACAGCTTCCAAATTGTCTTTCCACCAACTCTGTGGCAGATTTGTCTAGTCCAGATTTCTCAGGCTTATTTGTGAAAATAACCACTAAGCCCGCATCAGAAGTCTTACCAAAGTAAAAACAAAACATAACCAGCTTCTGCTCAATCCACAAATAATTTTATAAAGAAGAAAAAAAGAAAAATAAAGTTGGTTTGATGTATCTTCTTCATTATAAATGATTACTCTCTGTGGCTCCCTGATATTTCTAAGGTACTTGGAAAGAATTTGTTAGATTTTATAGTTCTTTTTCACTGCACAAATCACAGTCACAATCACTTATCATTTCATATATTCTCTAACCAAATCAATGTTAGCTTTTTAAAAATGTCAGTGAGTTAAATTTGTCTTAAAATTACATTGCAAAACACTTTATCCCCAAACTAATAATGCTTTAGTCTTTTGTGGTGAGAAAGAGCCATCCAACATAAATATCTAGATTAATGAATGGAGATGCAAATCATATTTTGTATCTATGCACATACAGTACCTCAAAGAAGTCTGCCTTTTAAAACTGCAAGTATCCTTCAGTATCCTCAAGAAAAAAATCAGGGGGTGGGATGTAATGCGCCGTAGATGTTCAGCTAGGGTGGTGACCTGTTGGAATGAATCCAGAGGAAGACACCACCACAGGGACAGTCTGAGAGAGTTAGGGCTGGAGAAATGAAGGCTAAAGGGAGAACTTAGACAATCATCCAGAACCTGATGGGAACCTCCAAAAAGGCTGGGGAAGGACTTATCCTGAGAACATGTAGTGACAGGACAAGGGAGAATGACCTTGAGATGAATGAAGGTAGTTTAGATCAGGTATTGGACAGAAATTTATTGCTTTAACTAAACTATAAGGGTTGTGATGCCCTGGCACAGGCTGCCCAGAGAAATTGTGGATGCCCCATCTCTGGGACTGTTCAACACCAGGCTGGATGTGCTTTGAGCAACGTGATCTAGGGGAAGGTGTCCCTGCCCATGGTGGGGGCATTTGGGTTTTAAAGATTCCTTCCAACCCAAACCATTCTATGGTTCTGATTGCGCTGGGTTGACCTTGCTTGGATGACAGGTGCCCACCAAGCTGCTCTATCACCCCCCTTCCCAGCAGGACAGGGGAGAGAAAATAAGAATGGAAACAACTCACTGTTTGTCTTGTGACCCACCTCTGAAGGCAAGGCTGACCCAGGTTGTTGTTAATAGCTCCCTTGCAGCAGACTGAAATAGCACTGAATGATCAGTGTTCATAGCTACAAATATATTTTTATATGTAGGGTTTATTCTAGAATAATTTGGTTACAATAGAAAACAGGTATGCAGACATTTTGGTTGTTATTATTAGTATCTACAGTAATATAGCAACACAAAAGCACAAAAATATCACTTAAGAAAATATATAAGGGAAAAGGAAGAAAGAGAAAGAAAGAAAACGAGTAGAAAGTTATCACCATGCACAGATCCCTCAATGAAGCTTCATTGTTGCGGAGTGATGGTAATCCATTGGGAGTGGGGAGTCCATGAGACCAAGTCTAATGTAGGTTCAGGCTTGGTGGGATTGCCCAGGTACCACCCTGTTGGGGTGGGTGGGGAGCTAGGGTAGCTTTCATTCCTGTGGTGGAAGACCTCAGAAATGAGTCTTGGGGCACTTTGGGAGTCTTTGATGGTTTATGACTCCTTCTGGGGCATGTCAGTGTCTCATGTCCATGAGTTATGCCCCATTAGAAGGGATGACACCCTCAGGCTTACATGTGAATGTGAATGTCCTGTGTGAAGTGACCTTCCTGGGGAGCAGGGGATGTGTAAAGGAGCATAACTGGGATGATGAAAAGCATCATCCCTTGTCACAGGATCTGCCTCTTACTTGGCTCAAAGCTTGGACTGCCACCTCCAGTGATGGGTGTTCTCCCCCTCTGCCTTGTGTGGACCAGAGGCTTTATTACCAAACATCCAAAAACTCAACAACTCTCAGGAGGTGCAAACTTGGCCTCAGCAAAGCTGCCTCCACAAATGGACATTCATTTTGAGTGATTAACCACTAGTATTTCAGACTCTCAGAGGCTGGCATAAGTAGTTTGCTAAAGCAAAGTTTGTGTGCACACAAGCAAAGAGAAAAAATTCAAGGCTTATTCTGTACTTCCCATCAGCCACTTCCTGGGAAGCACAGGCAGGGGTTGCTCAGGAAGCTGAACTTTGTAAATAATGAAATGTCCCCCTTTCCTTCTCCTTTCCTTAGTTTTTAGTCTGAGCTGACATTCTATGGTATGGAATACCCCTTGGGTAATTTGGATCAGCTGGCTGTGTCCCCTCCAGGATCTCGTCCCACCCTACTGATGGGAGGGTAGGTTGCAGACAGTGCTGGTGCTGTGCCAGATCTGGTCAGCAGGAGCCAAAACTCTGGGATGTTACCAACACCTTTTGTAGCCACCAATACCAAGCATAGCACTCTGGGGGCCATGGGGAAATGAGCTCCAGCTCAGCCAGACCCAGTACAATGAATCTATGATATGATAGAAGAAACAGCTTCATGGTTATTTCAATAGCTAATTATTCTGTTAACTGAGGCAGAATAGCATGAATCAAGTGGGTATTCTTGTTTTTTGCAGATAATTTTTGTATCTAAGTTTGGATGCTAAGCTTTTAATAGAGCCAGTGGAGAAAACTAAGCTCTGAATCCCCCCTGAGAGGTTTTTTCTTAGGACTCCCAACTACAAGTCTAAAGCCAGGCTATGTAATTAACCTGCATTGCTCCTTTTCTTCCATTGCCCAGCACCACCATACTGACCCAGCCTCAACCAGCTGCCCATCAGCTTCAGTTTTTTATACCTCTTAGGGTCCAGCCTTGATTTCACTAATGTATACAAAATTGAACAGATTATTGCCCAAATCCCTGATTCAATTTCCCTTTGCTTTATTGTTACTCCCACAAGCAGGATGAGGCAAAATAGTTCATCCAAACTTCCTTTTTTATCCAGATTTATATTGGGTCTTGCTTCCTCAGGGAAATCAGGACCTGGCAGGGCTTACTGCATTGCAGTTACAGGTTGAACTAGCAGCAAGGCATGATCAAGTTTATAAACATTTCTAAACATCATTTCCCACTGTTCTTTGCTGCTGTTTGTATGACATTCAGCAGTGAGGCTCTTCAGGGGAGCCTCCTGGGATGCTCATTAGTGTTTCCTAATTGCTCCATGCAGAGGGAAATAACTGTACATGGCAGGACTCCGTCGTCGCTTCAGCCCGTTTAACTCGTGGGGTCTTAAGTTGTGTGTCAAACCACAGAGAATGAACTAATGAGAGAAAGATTAGTCTAACAACTCTCTAATGTGCTATCAGGAAGGCCTCTGCTATTGCATTAAGCTGTCTTTTTACAGACTAATTTCAGCTTGTCTCTGCTAGACATCGACTGTTTGCTGTCTTGTTCTCCTTGCTCCCTCCCTCGTGCTGGGTGCAGCAGCAGTCTGGTCTGCTCAAAATGGCCATATATACATTATCCACCCTATTTCCCATCAGGGACTGCCATGAAACAGCCAGTGGCATGCTTAAGGAGTGGGAAATACCAACCTCCTCTTAAATTTTCAAGGCAGCAAACAAGAATAAATTTTGGGGAGAGATCGTAGGATCATAGAGTCATTTAGATTTGAAAAAACCTCCAATATCATCAAAAAGATGCCATGTAAAAATTGAAAAGCTAATAGTTTCTTTTGATATGTTTAACATATTTCTGTAATCATGTAGCAGGATATGATGTGGGGCAATGAACTCTAACAGCAGCTCTTGTAGCTGAAGTGCTGAAGTGCTGAAGTGGAAGAGGAATGGTGCAATTTTCCAGAATGCACATTTTGCTTTCATCTATGTAGATAAATCTGTTTATTAATGGGATCTGAGATTTCCTTTAAGAAGGCAAAGTGATGAAGAATAAAATAAAAGGAAATAAAATGAAATGTCTTGCACCTGAGGCTGTCCTTTCCACCAAAAAAAAAAAAAAGCAAAAAAAAGTCAGGATATGTTTGGGTTTTCCCAGTTTGCAAACTTTTTTCCCTACATTTGGTCTCTGCACATACTACTCTGATGTGGCAAACACAGTTGGAATGGCTTGGCAGACACCTTGAAAGATGACCTCTTCAGGTGCTCTGTCTAAATCTGACAGGAACCATAAATCAGATGTTTTACTTTGATTTCAACCACCTTATTTTACTTCCACTTAAAAATAAGAAGAGAAGATTCCAAACAATTACTACACTGCCCATAAATTATATTTAATCAGTGAATTAAGGGATGTAGGTATAACAAAAAATTATATAATTTTTTAGAGAAAACCATAATTTTTCTTCATTTCAACTTTAATAGAAGGAGAAAGTGTAGGCCTTAAACTTTTATCTTTTTGGTCTTTATCAAAAGCTTTTATAAAAACTCCTTTCTTCAGCTATGGAGGTAAACTTATTCCTCGAAATAAGCTACCATGCACTGATAAACTTGACCAAGTTAAAAACTGATCCATTCCCTGCTCATGTCTTTCAGAACAACAACATAAAAATGCTAATATATAAAAATATAAAGATTTTAAAATATCACTGCTACTTCATGACATTGCAAAAGTGTATGAATAATAAAGTTTTTGATGAAGAATAAGTCAGCTTTCAAGATGGTCAGCATTTCTCATATACTGTAAGCAGAAATTAACTTTGTATCTACTGACAATATCAGTCAAATTCATGCAATAAAAAGGGGATGGCAATATTATTTTCTTATTTTCAAGGAGTATAAGGAGGACTGGAAGTAGTTTTGTGAACTATGAAAAATGCTTGGTTAAAATACACAAACTGAGGCAAAACTCCATATATATATATCTGTCCAAAATATAAAAAGCAGAAGCTTTGAATTGAGGTAATCATATAATTAAATGGTTTTTTTCTGTTCTCAGTTTCATTTCACGTGAAAGTTTTTTCTACTAGCAAAATAAAATTTAAAGTTAAAAAAAATCAGACTGAAAACCAGAACCTTGTCTTTAGAAATCTTACATTTCAACCATTCAAAAATTGTCCTTGGTAGAGGGAGCTTTTAAAATTACTATTTCCTGTGAACAATTTTGCTTATGACACTAGTAAATTATGTTTAAAAAATATTTGAAAAACAGATGTGCACTTCTACTAATGGCCATGATTCAACTAGGTGTGGTACTTCAACATTTATGTTTCTGTACAGGTCTTTTCAGATAATTTTCAAATATTCAAAAACATATTAAACATTAAATTTAAGACTAGTATTTGTAAAATGGTCTGGTGTCTCTTACTAGAATCATAAAATAGCTTGGTTTAGAAGGGAACTTGAAGATCATCCAGTTCCAACCTCCTTGTGGTAGACAGGGTCACCTTCCACTCTCCCAGGTTGCTCAAGGATCCATCCAGCCTGGCCTTGAACACTTCCAGGAATGAGGCATCCACAGCTCCTCTGGACAGCCTGTGCCATGACCTCATCTCCCTTTTACTGAAGAATTTTTCACCAATATCTAATCTGAATCTACTTCACTTTAAAGCCATTTTCCCTCATCCTGTCACTCCATGCTCTTTAAAAAGTGCCTCTGAAGCTCTCTTGTGGCCCCTTTAGGTACACTGGAAGCTGTTCTAAGAACTCCTCAGAGCCTTCCTTATCCAGGCTGAGCAATTTTTCCCAGCCTGTCTCCTCAGCAGAGGTATCCACCCCCCGATCATCTTTGTGGCCTCATCTGGATGTGTTCCAACAGGTCAATGTTTTTCTTGTGTTGGAGACCCCAGAATTGGATGCAGCAGATCCACGTGGGATTTCAAAGAGTAGAAAGAGAGGGAGAATCCCCTCCTTTGACCTGCTGTGCTCAGATCTTTTGTTCAGCCCAGGATGCAGATTGTTTTCTGGGCTGTCTCGAGCACACATTGCCAGTCACATGGAGCTTCTGAGTGGAGAGCAGGTAAACACCTGGCCAGCAGATGTCTTCGAGGCTTCTTCTATTAGAAAGTCCAGGGCTGAATCTAAGGAAAGAAACAGTTACATGTTTTCCTTGTGTCTGTAGAAGAAAGAGGGAGACTTAGTGGCAATTTGCTCATTGTATATAGGACCTTCTGTACCTGCTCACAGCAGATGAAGCTGCTCTATCTAGAGCTAAGTGCATCTTTATTCATAAACTTTTCAAAGAGTTCTCACCACTGATGTGCAGGTTTGCTCCTGAACACATCACTGGATCATGAAATAAATGTATGAATCCATTGCAGATTTTTCTGACTCTGAGCTTGTCCTATGACAGGAATTAACCTTTTATCTCTTAAAAGCTTTGACTCTTTACCCAATAAGGCAGCTTCTTGAGCAGCCTTCATCATACCCCAAACTGACACTCAAGATTTGGAACTACAAATAAAAAGGAAAAAAAGGAAGCCAAGATCTTATAGGGCAGGTAGAGAAGCTTTTAAAATAGGAGTATAGTCTTGCCTACTGGAAATAATGATAAAGATTCTGTTATGGAACTTACTAATTACAGAGAAGATATAATTTGGTTTGTAAAAGTCTGTTTCTGAAGCATAAAGAGCAGGAAATAAGCCTTCAGTTAAGCCTATCAGACATTACAGTGGCAACCCCTGGCACATTAAAAAGTTAATGTGACTTTAATAGGTCATAATCACACTAATAAAGTTTATAACCACTGTAGTAGCCAGAGCAATTTGACAAAACTATAACTTTTGTTCTTGGGGTTTGCTTCAGACTCAAAGTACAATTAAGTTTAACAGGGCAGAGCTCTACTTTAATGGGGCTCAACAGCAAGAGACTCAGGCCCACTTCTTGTTAAGCAGCAGTTGCAGTGAAGTGGGGCTAAAATGTCCTGCTGTTCAATGCAGATGTGCACAGTAAACTTCATCTGCAGTGGGAATGAGAGGATTGAACATACCCAGGATGCATCTCCTGTTCTGAGACATCATGTGCCTCTTGGAGGTCACTGCAGAGACCTTCCCCGTATGCCCCAGCCAAGCCAATTAATGTTGAAAATATCACACTGTTCTGTGTGATTTCTTTTTGGCTGAATAGGCTAGAAAATGTTTCCATTGAAGGGTATTTTTTATCCCAAATCAGCTCAAACCAATACACTCACCTTAATCTGAAAGATCATTGAGGTGAACCCCATCAAACAGGAAACATTCTGTGTGCCAATTTGGCACTGTATGAACAGAGAACAGCCTGACCTAAACAGGACTGGAGATGGATATGGGTAAATAAGATGAAAACTTATTTTGATGGGCAGATAGAAAAGCAGTCAATAACATTATGCTTTCCTTTGAGTGATGCCATACTCCCCTTGCCCTCAGCAGAAGTAATTATCCTTCACTAGAGCTGGCAAATCAAAGGTGGATTGGTCCCACATCACTGCACAAAGACAGTGACAGCAACCCTCATTTTCAGAAAGGTCTATATTGCATGAGAAAACATCAGGGGACTGAAGGCCTTTGAAAGGCAAAAGAGTTCCAGTCATTTGAACTTCAGTTTATCTGATAGAAATAGCTGTCAGATACATTTAGCTTCTCTTTCTTCTTTTCAGTGACTCTGAGACAGGACCTATTGAGATAAGCCTAAAAAAGAGGAAGAAAGGGCAGATAGTCAGCATAAAGCAGTTGCATTGTGTAATGTGACAGAAAAGAAAGGCTGAAGAGCTCAGCTGGAAGCCTGTAGTTAATGTTTTAAATATTATCCTATTGAGCTTAAGTGCTGGCCGAAGCAATTTCATGTTAATGACAATTCCACTTTCCAGGCATTCTGCCTAAAAGGAAAATCATGCTGCTCCTGCATTTAGCACTTCTTCAGAGAGAGACCTGCCTCTGGAGGCCATGGGGGGTAAAGGGGACTGGCTCCTTGGTCCAAAGACAAGGGAATTTCTCCAGGTAACTCCAGAGATGTTCTTCCCCTGCTCAAAAGATGCTGAATGTTGATGAATGAGATGTTGAGATAAGATTATTCTGTTCTGGTTTGCCTTAACACCAAGTAGATTATTGATATGATAATATATTTTTCTGAAGAGCATTAATTAGGATCTTTCCAATCACTTTAGAGATGCTCTATGAGAAACAGCAGAAGAAAAAATTAAATAGGAGGATACACATTTACACTTGAAACTCATAAATAAAAAGAAAGAAATAGTAAAACAAACCAAGGTCCATTCTGACACTTCTGGTGTTTTTTTTCTTGTACGAGCATAGCTGCTGTGGTTCCCTGCATGCATGTGGGTTAAAAATGCTTACATAGCAAACATATAACTTGGACTTAACTTTTAAGATCTAAAGCATTTTAGATAAATGACTGAATTGCATCCCTTCCTTTTCCAAGTCTTGGTGTAAAAACTTACATTTGTCCTGACAGGTTTAGCGTTATTGATTGTAAAAAAGCCCCATATACAGTTCCAGTAGCTTAGCCCTAAACTGTCCTTTTTCCAGTACTCTCATTTTCAATTAAAATACATGCTTTAGGATTTTTCCTGTTTCCTCCACATGTATTTTTGGGCAGATATTCAGTTATTATTTTACTACAAACACACCAAAAAAACCACCAACATTTAACCAAAGTTCTTACACATTCTTAAATATCAACCAACAGTAAAAGAAATCACAATAATGAGCCAATCCCGGATTATACTTAAAAACATAACAATAGCTAATAATACCTGTTTAAGGTATTTTCTTCTTGTCACCCATCCTTCTAATGAAGGCTTGATTCTGTGAACTATGTTCAAGTCAGAGAATATTTTCTATTTTGTTGAAGAGGTGATAGCAGAGGCTAGGTAACAGCATTTACTTCACAACAATATGCTAAATTGCTTTTGCAGGAATTTGTAGATGATTTGCAGTAATGAAAATGGCTTTATTGTATTATGTAACTTGTAATTGAATGCATAAAGTATCAGCTCTGAATACAACTACGGGCATAAAGACAAAAAATTTCCTGGATAAATGTTAGGGTGTACAGTACAGGCGTCTACATTTCATAGAATCAATGGCTTTTCCCCCCTCACCCCTTTAGCAGTGCATGGAAGCCTGGTCAATATTGCTATTGAATTCTTTGATATGATTCAGCCTGTATTAGTGTGAGCACATATGGGTCATCTGGAGCTTCATTCACTCTGCTTATTAGGTAGAATAGGAACCTGAGTTCTCTCTCAAGTTTTGACATTCTGAACCTGTGGGCTTGTGGGAGCTCAATTCCCCACAAACTACTTCCCTAATTTAGGGAATCAGATTACCATGCTCTTAGAAAACCATAAATGCAACCATACCCCAGGTAAGTTCACGCTGGTCTCTGGCTGGCTGAGACTACACATTTGGGAGGCACATTCACATAGTGAGCAGTAAGATTTTGTGACAGAGAATATTCCTCTTATTTGTTATTTTTTAAATCGCCTTGAACAAGAGGACCCTGGTCTCTACAACAGGACCCTGATCTTGGTGACATAACCAAGGTCTTTAATACTACTACTCATCAAAAAATACCCACCCAAAAACAAGGCAAAAAAGACCAATTTCCCTCCACTTAACAAAAGGAAGTAAGAAGGGAACAAAGCGTTATGCCACTCAGATGAGATTTCCTTGATGCACAGATGTGTTTGTGGTGACATGAAGAAATTTTATGTAGGAAAATCAAGTTCCTTTACTCCCAAGTTTGTCTGTGAGATCTAATGATGGCTGAAGTAAGAGAGCTTTTGAAAGGCTGGGGAATAATTAAAAAAACCAAACTGTGCAAGCCATGAATTTTTCTTCTTCCTGCCCTTTCATTTCATAGGAAACAGATGCACGATCAGTTGGCAACCTGGCACCAGTCTGCATGGCTTGTTTTAAGAGAGCCTATTGTTCATAAAATGTTAGGAATACACTTGCACCACAGATGTGTGGAACTGAATTTCTTGGGACGTCAGTTTAATGGAAACACATGAATGATTCAGAGGACTTCTGATTGTGTTGCCTCAAAATATGTGGCATTGTATGCAAAACCACTAATAAAACACAGAATCTGTGCAAAGGACTCAGAGATGTTGGCTGCTGGGTAAATCCATAGTTATTCAATATTATCTTAATGAAACCAAGAAAAAGTTGTAAAGACAATTACCTAATATTCTTCAGCCTCGTGAGACATCTTGATGATTGCTTCACTATTGTTTTGATATCAGAATTTCTATAGAAACCTTGTTTTCTTTTAGCAACAGGAGGGTTAAGAAGAATCTTTATTTCATTTGTCGAAGGGGGAAACATAATGGCAAAGGAATAGAAAAAAGGCAGAGACATTTCATGCTACCTTTGCTTCAGCCTTTAACAGGAAAAACTGGTTCTCCAGGTACCCAGCCTCCGAGCTGGAAGCCCGATAACCCAAGGGGAAATGGTTGCTGACTTTCTACAACCCAAGGGGAAATGGTGACCTGATACAACACTTATACAGATAAGAGTCTGTGGAGTCATCTGGGGTCCACCCCAGGGTATGGAGGAAACCAGCAGCTCTCACCAGACCATCTTCATTCATTCACCAGCAGTCCTGGTCAGCTGGGGAGGTCTCAGTTGACTGGAAGTTGGCAAATATGATGGTCTTCTAAAGGAAGGGCTGCGAGAAGGCTCTGGGGAACCCCAGGCATGTCAGCCTGACCTCAGTGCCCAGGATGGGCACAGAGCAGATCACCTTGAGTGGCACAACATTGCCATTCATAGGGCTACCAGGTGATCAGGTCCAGCCAGTTTTGAAAGACTGGTTTATGAACGACAGGTCCTGCTTGACCAACCTGACCTCCTTCTAAGACAAGGTGATCTTCTTGGAGAATGAGGAAAAGGCTGTCAACGCTGTTTACCTGGACTTCAGTAAAAGCTTTGACAATATTTCTCACAGAATTCTCCTGGAGAAATGATCTCCTGTGGTGTGGAGAGTGCACTGATTTGAGGAGGTGTTTAGTCTGGAGAAAAGGTTCAGGGGGGACCTTGTTGCTTTCTAAAACTCCTGGAAAAAAAAGTAGCCAGATGGGGATTTGTCTCTTCTCCCAGGTAACAAGCAATAGGACAAGAGGAAACAGCCTCAAATTGCACCAGGGCAAGCTTAGATTGGGTCTAAGGGAAAAAATATTCACTGAAAGGGGAGTTAAGCATTGGAACAGACTGGCCAGGGAAGCTGTGGACTCATCATTCCTGAAAGTATTTGAAAGATGTATAAATATGGCACTTGGGGATGTGGTTTAGTGGCGGACTTGGCAGTGCTGAGTTAGAAGTTGAACTTGAAAATCTTTGAGGTCTGTTTATGTCTCAAAGGCTATGATTCTATATATACAGACATCAGTCAAGGGCCGGACAAGTCAATGATCAGGATTTGCTAGGGAATGGTACAAAATGCAGAGGAATTGCACCACTTTCAGAATAGTTTCCTATTCTATTATTATTTTTCTAATGGGGAGAGACTAGAGTTGGAACTTACAGTGGGTACCTGCTCTAACTCCTTTGCCCTGCAAATGGTACCTTGAACATCAGAAGCAGATTATAAATTCATTTCTAAATTCCTGAGCCACTACTGAGTGTGAATGGGCATTACATGATGCTCCCCTCTCATGAGTTATTTGTAGAGTAAAGTAAATGCAAACCACGTTTCTGTAGAACCAAGGAATTGTTTGCTTGGATTATCACTGGTGGCCATGTTTCATGGGACTGAATTGCAATGCCTTTGTCATCCATCAAAGTCTTGAATCCTATACAATAGAGTTTTATAAAGGGGAGGCAAGTCACTAGGGTTTTGGTTAGGTTTTTTTTTTTAGTTAATTTGTTTTTTTTCATGTTCACAGATTTCTCCTTTCCTGAACTTCTCATTCCTGGTTACCTTTGCTTTTGGCAGAGTGTGTAACACTGGGGCTGGGGGGCTGACAGGGCTGGACAGAAATGCACATTAGTCCCAATCAAGAATTTGCATGCGGCTGATTGAATTGAGATCCTGCTGTCTGAGCTAGCTTGATTTGTACAGGGTGTAAAGGTGGCTTAGACACTGATTGCAATTTTGAATGTCTGTATATATTGAAATTAAGGAGAGTTCTCTATGGAACTAATTTTGACTTCCAGTGTAAACCAAGGATTCAGTTACCTGGTCTCAGACAAATATATAGGAACGGGCATTTTATTAATATAATTTATATAAATATTATTTTAATATTCAGAAACTTCATAGAAAAAAAAAGGTCCCAGAGTTTTTTCTTCCCAGTTCCTCTTTTTTTAATATAGCAAGTCAATGACTGATAACCACCTTTAACATTTGCAAAGTGCTGTGAATTTAGAAGCAGCATGCTGAGTGCTACCCATCATTATTAAGAGCTGCATAGTAATTAAAAGAAGAATGATAGCATTGCCTGCAAGGTGAAAGTGCTAAATAAATATTTATTTTGCACAGGGCAAGTAATCTAACAGAAGCAAAAATATGTAGTATAATTACATGGACCAAATCAACACCAAAATGAATGAGAGTTTCCTTCTGCATTCATGCCTGGGCTACTCAAACACCTTTTTCAGGCTGCTTTAACCTTCCGGAGTTATTGACCCCACCACACTCACTTTGTGGAGGGTGATGGAGATCCTAAACACACAATATTCACCTTCAAGAAAAACTCTGCTTAACAAATCCAGCCATGGCAATGATGCTACCAAGTGTATTTATCTTACCAAGATGCTGGTTCAGCATTTATCTTCTGCTTCAGATTACTTAGAGACAGGAAAACAGAAACAGACCCCTCAACTCACATTCTTAATGAAGGTCCCTTTGCTAGAATAATTATTCCTATGTCAAATTTGTTTAGCTTGCTCTGAAGAAAAGGAGAGAAACCTCTCCCTTGCATGACATCGTAAGGAAAAATATAAAATTTCATCTGGAGGTCCCTTCTAAGCCCATTCCTACCTTTTCCTGGGACCTTGCCAGCTGGCTTGAGGTGCCCTTCTCCTGTCTTACTGTCAAGTAAAGATACTACCATATATCCTAAAAAGCAAAATTTGGAGTCTATAAAGGAAGGCACCTAAGAGGGAAAATAACTAGAGTTGTTTAATTAGAAAACAACTGGATAAATAGTACAGAAGTAATTTGGAGAATGGGAACAAGATTTCAACTGTACTCCTAAGTAAGGCACAAAGGTCTGCACTCTGCAAGGCAAACCTGGATGTGATTTACTAGAGGTAAATGAGCTCAAACCAAGAACAGATGTACTTGGAATTTCTCCTACTGTAAAACTATTGATTTCTTTTGGTTTGGTATGAATGATGAAAAAAGAGCCTTATCCCTCTGCAAGGGGAACCCACTCACTTAGCCTATCTTTATGAACTCCTCTCAACCTTGGCACCTTCATCCTACACTTTTTATGACCATCATAATGCCTAGGTCCCCTTGGTGAGGGCTTGCCATCAACCCTCTTCAATCTCCTGATTCTTTTTGTCAAAGTTAAGCAATTGTGCGTGTAAATTCCTCCATGAATCTCTATCATTGTCTAATATGCTCACACACATATTTCAGCAAAAACCTATCTGGAATTCCAGATTTTTAAATTAATTTCACATCTTGATTAACCTAGTTTTAGGAATCTCATGATCCAGAATTTAGCTCAAAGTTAGTTAGAATTTGAAAAATCAGGTGTATGGGTTTGTCTCAGAACCATGGAGACAGATAGGACAAACAAGCATCAATACTTAGGTTTTTTGACAATTAACTTTCAGCTATTCCAATGAGAAATGTGTTAGTTTTAAAAAAAATCCCATTTGAATGCATGAGTTTTTCACTTCCAGAAAGTATTCCCTCTTCAGTTCTAGTATTAGGGAAGAATCCCAACTACTTTTTTTCCCTGTAAGACAAGTTTTGTTCTAACTGTTAGTACATTATCTTACACTCACATAATCCGTTATTTTAATTGCACAGCATCCCCCGGGTCTCACCAAGGGCAGGCACTTTATCAATAAAACGATAATTATAGCAACTTAATGAGGCCAGCCAGGAAATACAAAGAATCTTGATCCACTTGTCAGAAAAGCATGGATAATTTAGTGGAGCTTAGTCCCTTTCTGGACTGCAATCTGATAACTCCACATTCTATCAATCGCCCTATGGCTACTCAGAGGCTTCATTCCTAACTGCTGGCATCCTGACTTCAGAGCGATCCTCTGCAGGGTGAAAGAGATTTCCCTTCCCTTCCCTCCCCTTCCCTTCCCCTCCCTTCCCTTCCCTTCCCCATTCCTGGGGCAGACAAGGACTCTCTGAGAAGCCAAGGTCCTCCATGGCTCACACAAACACTGAAACCCCTGAAAGTCAGCATGGACCTCACAAATCCCAAAGGGCAGAGCTCTGAGGGCAAAAGATTGGGGCATTGCTCATCCCTACCTAACAGCCAGAGCAATGCCAAAGCACTGGAGTTTTGTTGTCCAGCTGAGGTTTGGAATACAGCCCCTCTTCTCAAACCCTTCATTTCTCCAGTCAGAAGTGATCTCTTTTCGTGGTGCCCTCTTAGCAGCCACGACCCAGCTCTGACCCTGTGGAGGCACAAAGGACACTGCTCAAGGGTCACTGCAGAGAGGTTTCCCTGCACACACAGCTCCTTTCACCTCTCCAGGTGCTGACACAGGAACCTGGAGCTCTTTGCTGCTCAGCACAAGGTGCCTCAAGAGTGAAAGTGAGCATCAGGCATGAGCTGCAGAGGGGTTCAGAGTGCAGCAAGGAACATGAAAGGCACCACAAAACGCCTGTGATGGGGGACAAAGAGATCAGTTTCAATGGCTCATTGCCACAGGGAGCAAGCTTGTGAGAAGGACACGCGTATGTTTTGTTCTCTCCCTTCTGCCCTTCCCAGGTATCACACTGCTGCTATTAAAAGGAGAGAAGGGAAAAAAAAACCAATTTAAGTAGCCTTAACACGATTTTTCAGGCAACTCTTAATGGCATCTTCAGCAATTACATTTTACTGAAAGCAACAGATAAGCTGACACAGTTTCCAATATGCCCCTTCATTTTCTTTTTCCCTTGTGCTGGCAAGTTTTGACAAGTCACAGCTGTTGGTCGAGGATACTGAAAAGAGAAAAGGAGATAATATGCAAATTTACCCAGCAGTAGTGAACAGTGAAATGAAGCACATTTCATTTACATTTTTAAAGAAAGTACGATTTTAGGAGCCGGTTCCATTTATATAGATTTGTTTGTTTGTTTGCTTTCTCTGGCCCTGAGCTTTCCTAATACAGGGTGTTCTGTTCTGGTTGCTGTTTTGTGCTTTCACCCCATGTTTCTTGAGATATAAAACAATTAAATCTTGACTTCCAAAGATCTCTCTGTAAAAAGAAAGTATACCTTAGCATGTAAAGTTTTCCATTTGGAAATTTACAATTATAATTGTGAGCTCACAGTAGACCTCCAGGGCAGGATTTATTCTGAATATGAAATAGGTGTGAGGGTTTGGGTTTTTGTTTTCCAAAATAGTTTGAATATGGAAGCCCATTTCTGAAATCACTTGGACTCAAAGAGGTATTTTTCCACCAGGCCAGAACAACTGCCTCCAAAATATTTTTTTCCTGTATAATTTTAACAATTTTACTTCATAAATTAAACACTTTTTAATGCCCAGGCTTCCACTTAAAAAAGGAAAGGTCACTATCCTGATTACATCTTCATTGCATAAACTTGTTGACTTCTGAAGAATAAGTCTGCAAAGAAACAAGTTCATGTCTCTCATCCCAGCTTTTAAAACCCCTTTAAAAATGAATTAAATTTAGAATTATCCATATTATTTACAGATTTCAAAACTTCTTCCTATTATTACTATTATTTCTTTCCAGGTTTTTTGGGACATTCATATGGAAATAAAAATAGTGACAGTCAACTGATTATTTTTTAAAATGCAAGATAGTCAAATTTCACTGAATGTCTATCTCTTACCCCTAAGTTTATTTCAACAGCTGACTCAAACTTACTTTATCATGGTTACAGGAGATATCTGTGCTTGACTGTCAGCAAGAGTTTTAAAAGTGTTGTAAACTGAAGTAAATTTGCTATTACATAATAATTTTATAACCTATGAAGTGTTAGCTATTTTAACTGAATGAACAGATAACTACCGACAGTGGCCAGTAAGTTCAAAACGCCTTTGAATTTGGGCAACTGGGTGGTCTCAGTCACCAGATAATGTTTCTCAATCAAAACTTCATGTCATGGTATAGATAAAGACATAAAAGTACAGGCAACATTTTGAATCTTCCCCACTCTGGGTATTTTCTTTATTTTATTCTATTTTTTTTATTTTATTCCATCTCACTTGTGTTTTGCTTCAAAGCCAGCAGGTTTAAGCTGTGAAAAACGGATCAATGCAACCCATGCTTTCAAGTACAGAAGAAACAGAAAAAGAAAAGAGTGTGTGAGTCATAGAGCCCAGCACAACATCAATTTAATTTTGGAAACAATAACTATTTCTTAAAAAGGAATTCTGTCTTGTGGGAAACGGATTTCTAGCTTATAGTACTAAGAGCTAAGACGATAAAGCAAAATCCAAAACACACAAAAATACATTTTTCTTCTATTTCTCTATTGTTTTATTTATATATATATATGCACACACTGTAAAATATCATTTATATTTCTACCCTTGTTCAGGTTAGTTTGACACTAAATTGAATGTAACATCTTATGAACTTGCGGATTACTTTTCATATTAAGTTTGTATACCTTTTTCACTTGACTTATTATTTATTTTACTTCTATATTTTTCCAAATAAACTGTTCTGCTTCTTGTAAACTTATGATTTAATATATTTTCATTACTTATAACACAGGCTATTTATATCACAAGTAAGAATGACATGGAATGGATAATAAGGAGGAGAGAAACTCCTAATTAGTGGGAGACAAAAATACTTTTTCTGTTACACTGGATTAAATTTTGAGCACATTTCTCAAGAGATAACAACCAAGGTCCTTCCCAGCATTTTTAATATGCAAAAAAATAATATTGTTGCAAATTACCAAATTATCTCCATGCATGTCCTTTTATGTCACTTCTCACCACAGGAAAAGGTGAGTATTTTTTTAGCCCAAACAAAAAATATCTAGAAAATACTGTTAAGAAGTTGTTATATTTGTAAAAATATTTTATGTCCCCTCCCACAAAAAAAAAGGACAAGTGACAGAAATGCCTAGAAGCAGCATTTCAAAATAGACAACACAAAACCCTCAGAATTGAGAGATCAACATTCACATCTTCCTTATTTCTGAAAGACTTTGAACCCACATTACCCATTTCCCCAGAGTGTGCTCTAATCTTATGTGGTATTCTCAGTATCTCCTCTGACTTTATTCCATATTCAACTCTATTAAATATTCACCAGATCAGTACTGCAACACAAATATGCCCTTTGGGTGTACTGTTGGCCAGGATACAAAGTCATTCTTCTCCTACTGACTTTCTGCTGCTCTATCTCACGTTGGCCAAGCATGCCAACGAGGCAGAAAGGAAAATATCTTGGCATCCACCATTTTGGGAATCTGATTGGATATTTTTTTAAGTCTGTATTTCAGGAGTTTAAATATCCTTTTAAAATTACTAATTGAATTGTTTTCATCACTTCATAATTTCCAAGAATATTTCCTTTTTCTATTTATTCAGAATTATTCAGCGGGTTTAAACTAAATTCAGGAATGTCTCAAATTACTTTTTTTTTTTTTTTAACCATGTACTTAAACAACCTAAACCACTAATTTTTCTTTCACTGCTTCCATGAGAAAAAGAGGAAATGGGCAGAAACTGATGTACAGGAAGTTCCTGTACCTGAATATGAGGAAAAATTTCCTTACTGTGGGGGTGACTGAACACTGGAAGAGATTTCTCAGAGAGGGTGTGGATTCTCCCTCACTGGAGATATTCCAGAACTTTCTGGACACAATCCTGTGCCTGTGCTCTGGGATGGTGCTGCTTGAGTGGGGAGGTTGAACCAGAGGAGCCACTGTGGTCCCTTCCCACCTGACCCATTCTGTGATTCTGTATGTGGGTGATTTTTTTTTTACATATTTAGGGAAAAAATATAAAACAATATGAATGGATCTTTGCAGAAAGCTAAAAATTGTTTAAAAAAAAAAACCAGCAAAAAAACCCCACAACCTGATTAACAGAGAAAATTATGTAGTATCTGGAAAGGTGTTTAGGCCCTTCGATAAATAGATTTGGTCATTCCATCACAAGTATGAAATAAACTCAGTTCATTTTTAGCTCACTGCTTATTGTCGACATGCAGCAAAATAAATGCCATTCTCTAGACAAGAAACATTTCAGGGAGCATTACTGCATAATAACCTGGAAGCCCAGGATCTTATTTGTTTATTTATATGACAAATTAATTATATTAGTTTCTCTTAGATACCGGCCATTGAAGCAGTCAAGCTGGAGAAAAATTGTCTTGCTCGGACGTCCCACCTAGCTATCCAGCACCGCTGGCAGTACGGGGGCACTATCCCGATCCCCGTGGTTCAGGGCACCTAAGGCAAACGCTCTGTGCTATGACAGCAGAGCTATCTTGTGGTAGGACAAGGCTTGACTTATGGCTACAGCCCGCAGAAAAAAGAGAGTGCGGTGAATCCAGACTTACCAGACTCCAGAACTGAAAGCCGAAGAGAGTGAGGGAGGAGTTGCAACAGCTTATAAGGAGGAGGGAAACAGGGGAGGCGTCAGTCCTTGGACGAATAGGGTTTCAGAGGGGAGTGGGATTCAAAAGATTGACTTAGGGAGAACACCAATGGGAATAACTTGAGGGTGGGACCCCAGCCCTGAGCCAATCACTCGACACTCTAGCTGGAAGTTTCTAGAGACTTCTAGAGAGAAGGGTGGGAGCACCGAGTGACGGAAAGGGCACTGGGGAGGGATTTGAGAAAGGTACATTGATCTCCAAGGCAACTGGGGAGGAGTTGGGATAACTGGCAGCACAAGGGACGGAGGGGAGAAGCAGGGCAGAACCATTACATGATAGGGGGAACAGAACAGTCCAACTTATACAGACACAACACAACAGGCCATGAATTGAACAGATGAGAACAGATGAGAAATTTCAGTTTTTCAGAGTTTTTTTTTTCAGTTTTTTTCAATTAGTAATTCTAACTGAAAGAAATATGTAGCATTGAAATGATATAATAAGGGTAAATTTATCTGGAGTTTGTCAGTAACTCATTTGTCATGTTCCCATCAGGCAGGCTTTCTCAGTGGGCTTCAGTCTTCCCGTCTTCTGCATCAATTTCTGACCATGGGACTTGTGCTGTGTTTGGGAGCTTCCATCAAACACGTGTGCCCATCATGTGCATGAATAAAACACTTGGTGAAGTCACCTGTGCAGTACAGGCTGAACTGCAGCAAGTTTAACTTTTCAGTGATATAGATCCTTTCTAAAAAGTGGAAAATCTACAGAAAGCATATTCGGCCTGAAATAATTTTACTTTTTTTTTTTAATTAAAAAATCAGGTACTGTTCTAAAACCTTATCTTTTACAAGCCTCTAGTAACAGTGTGAGAGATTTTCATTCTCCTCTGATCAAGGCTGATGCTGGGTCACATCTTCCTTAGTGCAACACCAACCCAGCACCACACAGGGCATGTCCCAGATTCAGGTGTTTAATTAACCCAACAAATCTACCTCAACCAATCATACAGCAATATCCCAGCCAGCTTTTATAACACAACTCTCCTATTCTTCTCTGGAGGAACTGAGTGAGTGCACTTGGTCCTGGGAAGGAGGTAAGGACAGGAAAGGTGCTGCTTTAAGATTTCTCTTTGTTTCTCATTATTTAAATCCACATAAACTAGCAATAATTTAAGTAATTCTGACTGAATTGCATCTGTTTTGTCTATGAGAGTAATTGGCAAGTTTCTCTCTACCTCATCCCTCATTCTTTTCCACCCTGCCCATCTGAGGAGTGGGAGTGCTTGAGCAGCTGGGTGGGCATTTGAGCCTTAGCCAAGGTTCTCTCACCACAGCTCTTCTTCATGACCTGTTTTTTTAGCACAACTGCATATGTAACATATCATCTGAACATCTAATCTTGCTTCTGATATCAATAACTATCCAGGCATTGGACTGTATGTCAAACCACGTGGAAAAGTTTTTGTGCTTTTGTGTAGGTGAAAAAAAAATCCAACCTAAATAGAACTTTCTCTTCTCTGCATGACATGCTTTTTTATTTGCTTAACTGCTATAGCAGGAAGTGCCTAAAAACAATTTATTGTTTTATACCATAAAGTCATTTTGGACCTCCTGCTGAAAGATATTTTTGAAGCCAACAATTTAAATAAATTCTAACCTGTGGATGTTACTGTTGTGGTACAAAACACTTGTGCTGAAATTTGGATCCTTTAAAAAACCTAACTGCCTCTTGCATTTGAAATGTCTCATTCAGTACTTCACAGAACTATAGCATCACACAAATGAGAACTTGGGCCTGTATTTTTCAGTTGCAGAGCTAAGCAGATCGGCTGCATCTTAAAAAGTTATTTCCATTAGCTGTTTTCTGTTGGCACATAAACTTATTCTGGGAGTGCCAGGGCCATAAAAAGACATACAAGAAGTTTCATGCTACTTGGTAGTGTTAAAACTTAACAAAGGTTAAATATTAGCATGACCAGTGAATTTCTATTCTTTTTGCAGAGATGATATGTTGGGATCTATAGGTATAGAGAGTTTTAAGAAAGTGAAGACAGGCCTCAGAGACGGTGGGAATGATAGTGCTAAAGCTAGCAGATATGTTTAAGCTGTAGCGAAGAAATGGGAAATAGAACAATAAAAGCTATGTAGTTGAGCCTTCTAAGTTGCAACAAGTTTATTTAGTGTATATTTTAGAAGGTTGAATGTGAATGGACCTCTGTTGCTTGTTTCTTATAAACGAGCCATTGTATGAAAGAATAGGCCGCTGTTGTTTTAGCCACAGCTACGTGTGCTTCAGGTGATTGGGAAGAACTCCTGTCAATATGCTCTTGCTTCCTGTGATTGGATGAAACTCGGACCTCGTTTGTCTTATGTTGTGCTGTAATGCTAAGTACCTCTGGCACTCTGTTAGGTCAGTGAGCTGTCAGCATCTTTTGCGGCATTGTTGTAACAATGTGATGAGGCTGGTGCTGAGAAAATAAAGCTCGAGACACTGATCTAGGGTGCTCCGTCCCTCTTGTGACTGTATATAAACTGCCGGCGAGGCAATGATATTTACCCTGTTGAGATGAAAACACAAGTAGGATACCTTTGAGAAGGCATCCAGATTTCTTGGCAGGATAAACCTTGTCCCTCTGAGGCACCGATGTGCAAATTGTGCAAAAATAAAGAATATGAACTTCGAAAGGCTCTTTTTTGCTGCTTGCAGCACCAAGAGATTAATTAACGTCAAAAGAAAAAAGATCCTGGGTAGCTGCTGTAAAGCTGCCTTTAGACTGAAGAAATTGCATTTGTCAAAAAGCAGTCGATGAGGGGGACCCCTGGAAGTCAGGCCACAGATCCTAAAATAGGGGATAAAATGTGTCGTAGCTCTGAAAAGATGTCCTGAATTGCATAAAAGCTGTGGAAGTAGGAGACAAAACATGTGCTGACTACAGAACTAGGGTTATGGAGAGGAGAAACTGTCAGTCTCAGCATGGACGAGCAAAACTGCCTGAAGCTGTGTAGAGCACTGTGAAGAGTAATGAGGCATCCTTGCACTCAGGTATGCACAGCACAGATGCCAGGAGTGCTGTCTAGTGAGGGGAGCTCACTTTAAAGACAGCTCTGTCTCTCATCAAGTCTTACACAGATCCCTCATGACCACAACTCACATCACAAAGCTCCCCAGAGTGGCCTCAGCAAAAAAGGGTGGGTGGTTTCTACCATGGGGTCTTGGAATAAAAAACAAAGATATGTCACAGAGACAAGCTGAGGACTTCCACATCCTTGAGGGGACCTATCTGTGCAAAGCTGGGGCAGCTGGGTCTCCTGTGGCAGGAGGAGAAGGTGAGTGATTTAGAGGATCTCATCATTTGGAAAAGCACAGCCAGCTGGGAAGGATGGGTAGGTTTCTCTGCAGGATTGCCAATTTAGAGAGCTTCTTGAAATTAAAATGGCTGGGGAAATCAAAAGTAAAAGTATTAAGGAGGTATATCCTTAGAGGCTTTAATCTTTCATTTAGTATTGGTTCATTGGAAAAAATGTCAGCTGAAAGTCTACCTTTTGAACCCTTGTTTCCTGTTCCAGGCTTTTGTGGTTTTGGAGCAATTACAGAAACTGAATGTGATTCTGTATAAGAAAAAAAACCATCTTAGTGACTGTATTTTTGTTTTCAGACCAGAATGCACTACAGTTCTCCCTTACATTTCCTTTCATTTTTAACTTTTTTCCTTCATTTTCAGGGTAAACACAGTCACTGCAGCTTAGCTCTGGCACAGGCTGTTCCAGCAGACATTTTAAATGTACATTTCCCAAATTATTCCATCTCTGGGATTGCAAAAACCTCCAAGGGACCACTAGGTCAGCCCAACAGTTTAGCTGAATTGTTACTAAGGAGACAGTCTGATGCCACAGGCCTTGATCACAGAGTGCTTGGGCTGGCAGAGCAGCTTGCTTTGCTGCTGAGATATGTGGAGGGAGTGAGGGAAATACTGTTTTCATTAAAGGGTCCCTTTCCACTCAAATTATGCAAGCATTGACCCAGTGCCACAATCATACCCTGCGTGACTGGAGGTAGCTGAAAGAGTTGCCACCAGTTAATTTGCTCTTAAGAAAAGGAGGTTAAAGGCAAAAGATGGTAAAGGAAAGAGTTACTAACTAATTAGCACAGGTAAGTTGGTTTGCTGGAAAAAAATACCCAACAAGTGTGAAGCAAGAGTTGTGCGATTATTTGCATTCCCCAGCTTAAGGTGTCTCTACATGGCAGACAGTTTGTAGGTGATTAGCAAGCATGAGGAGTATGATATGGCTATGAAGTTATATGTTTGCAGAAGGTACATCCTAAACAAGACTCACTCAACAAGGATGGATAAACTGGATTAACTCTATGTGCTCTGACTCCTTGGACTTGTTTGGTCTCTCCCTGGCTGCTTCTCAGAAATGGACAGGACAGAATGGGCCAGACAAGAGTGTATCTAATGAAGCACAGCACAGTGTGAAATCTGTGAAGGTAAGTCTAGGTCAATGAAATATCCTCTGGTCTTCACTTCTGGGAAAACATAGCCCTTATGTCCACTGCTAATCCCCTAAAACTCTGCAAACCCTCTAAAAACACTCTCAAGGGCACACAATCTGACTACATTGCTCTCAGAAGTTTATTCATGAGCAATCCTACAGCCTGGGAACAGGCACATTCCGGCAAAAGAAAATGCTTTTTTTCTTTTTTCTTTTTCTTGTTAGTATTTTGTTGTTGCCTGATGATTTTGCTTGTTTGAGACTTTCTTTAAGGGGAGTCCTGTGGGTGGGTTGTGTTGTTTTTCTTTTTACAAGTGTTTTATTATTCTTAGCCCTTTCCTGTTTGCATTTTATGATGTGGGTTTGCCATCTCTCTGACCTAGTTATCTATTTGACCTGATAACTTTGGGATTCAGTGGCTACTTTAGAGAGCATTGAAGAGGTGAGTATAAGCTACAAAAAGACTAAAATACATTTTTTCAAAATTTGTGCCTGATTAGAGTAGAGATTCCACTGTGGACCTTATTCAGCCTTCATTCACTCCCCCAAGAGATGACTGAGCTACCAGCTAGACATATATGGCAAATATATATTTAGATAGCTCTGAATTGCTCGCAGTATTGCTACCAGTTATTCATCTGCCTCATAAGATTAAACAAAACCTCCAAACATACATAAAGGATGTGCAGGAAACTGACAGCCATCCTCAGCCATCCTCCAAACTTCAAAATCTTTGGATTTCCAGCAGCTAGTTGGGGTAATGAATTTGTGACACAGTTGAGGAACTCAATTAATTTCCTATGCAACTATAGCTGAAATATTTCAGCAAGAATGTTTCAGTCCTTAATAGTCTGGACCAGCTTTAAACTTGCAGAAAATGGCTCCATAAAGGCCCCATTCACCAGGCACTTAAACTGGCTCGAACCTTTTGTTTTAAAATTCATCACAAAGATCTGTGAGTATATGGAATCGTAGAATCATTTATGCTGGAAAAGACCTTTAAGATCCTTGAGTCCAGCTGTTAACCCAGCACTGCCAAGACCATCACTTAACCACCCCAAACGCCACATCCAGCAGTGTGTTTTAAACACTCCCAGGGGTGGTGAGCCAAAACACCTCCATGGTCAGTCTGTTCCAATGCCTGACCACCCTTCCACTAAAGAAATTTTCCTAATATCCAATCTAAACCTCCTTTGGTACAACTTGAGGCCATTTACTCTCGTCTCATCACTTGTTATTTGGGAGAAGAGACCCATCTCTACCTCACCCCAGCCTCCTTTCTGGTGGTTCTAGGGAGCAAAAAGGTTTTTATCTTGATCCTCCTTTTCTCTAGGCTGAACACCCCCAGCTCCCTCAGCTGCTCCTCATCAGACCTGTGCTCCAGACCCTTCTTCAGCTCCATTCCTTCCTCTGGACAGGCTCAGGGCACTCCCTCCATATTCTGCTGCAGGAGTTGTCATGGCGCCTTTTGAGCCAAATCATTGCCTCTCACTCCATCCACTGAGTATCTCTGCATATGTATGTATATAATACATATATACTTAAATATATATAAAATATAAAATTATATATATTGTGCATACAAATATAGAAACTTATGTTAATCTCTTCATTTGGGTTTTTGCTTTTTTTTTCTTTTTCTCAAAATGAAATTCTGTTTTTAAAGTCAATGTACAGAACTTGTGTCTCAGTCCTTATGTTGAGGTTGGCTAACAATTCACAGAACGGAATTTTGGAAGGTTTTTTAGGCCAGGATCTTTCTGATGTCCAGTGTCTGTGTTCAGAAAGAAAAGTTGATTTGCATTGGCCATGCCAGATGGCAAAGGCAATTAGAGTGGGAAGAGGCTTGGTGCTCTGCCACTGTGTACTGGACAGTGCAGAAAGCCAGCAAGGTAATGGTGTGGAAAGAAATGAAAGGTTACAGATAAAATCTCAGCAGAAAGGTGATCTTTCCACAGAACTGAAGGCAAGGAAATTTTCAGGAAAATGGGAAATCACAAGTGAAAAGCTGAATTTTTATTAAGCTGCCAGATCCATGTAAAATAGGCATGTGTGAGGGAGCTCTGTGGTGAAGTGTAGAGAGCTGCTAAATGTAATGGAACCCCAGAAAAAAAATGTGAGCAAGACAAAGGAAATCCTGAAAAAGAAAAGAACAAAAGTGAAGAATGGGAAGAGAACATCTCAAACCTAAGGTCAGCATTAGGATAAAAGCCATAGGCACTCTGAAGTCCCTGCCCTTTGTAGCACAAAATCCTGTGTCCATGGTTTCTGAGGCCTTGCAGGTATTTTATTCAGTGGGAGAAAGCACTTTCCATTCATTTACATAAAAACATTTAATTCTTTTCATTCCGTCTTGAAAACAACGACAGTTGTAAGGAGGATACATTACCATGTTTTGTGTTTGGGAAGGAAGGACAGCTCCCATTGTGTAAAACTTATTGTTTCACAAAATAAATAATAGGAAACTCAGAGGCAATAAGTGATTTTTTTTTTTTCAGTTTTACCCCCTATATTCTTTATGACACATATAACGCACAGGCTGTCACTTGGCCGGGCTGAGAAAAGAGCTGGGGGGAGAACAACACTTCTGTTTAATTTGGAAGAGAGGAATGCTTCTCTTTATTCTTTTTTTTTTTCACAATACATCCTCTCCTCTCTTTTCCTCTTCTCTCTGTTCTTCTCCTTACACAGTAAAGAAGAAGGGAAAGAGCCCAACAAAAAAGAGCAATCTAGTAGAACACAGTGGGTATCAATGGCCAAAAACTATTCTTGATTTTATAGTTATTTTATATTAAAAATATATGAGGCAGATTCATCAGAAATTAGTGGGTTAGATAAGATAGTGGAAAAAAATGCTACAGGCAAGTGCAATCAAAATCATCCACTTTCAGTGTAACAGTTGTGAATTGCAGATGCCGAAGGCTTGGATTATAACCTGTGTGTAATGTGACTTTCAGGACTACACTCAGATTTTTTCAGCCCTCCCTACCTGCACGAGGGTTGGCAATCAGCCTCCTGTTCTGAGAACTCATCTCCAAATGCTCATTTGAGCATCAGTAATCCTTAACTGGGCCTTCCCAGATTTACATGGTGCTACTGCTTCTATTTCATCTTGGAACGGCAAATTCCCTAGGTATGGGAATCAGCAGAACCTTGTGGGCAAACCTTAACATGTCACCAGAGCAGAGGGAAATGTCACTGCTCTCACATGACAGAAATGCCAAACTACCGACCAATAAATTGAAAATTTCACCCTGTAAACTTATGGCCTGGGACTTCATCAGCCAAAACCTGCAGATATTGCAATCTCTAAGGGCTTGGCTTATCCATCAGTGTCTAAGTATGGTTTATTTATCATTATATATATATATATATATTAAAGAAGAATAAAATCAGAACTTTTTATTATAGAATGAGTGGATATTTCCCCACCTTAAACAGATTATTGTTTCACTGGCCTATTTTTTTTTATTGTTCCCTTCTGGGTGATAGTGTTAAAAAGTAGGGCAGATTCAAATGCAATTGCTCTGGCTGTTTTTACTTATACTGAGACTTCATATGAAGATTGCACACTTCTCAGTCCCTTGCTGGTGATAGTGTCCACTTGCTCCTAATTAGATATGACCTTTTTTCTAAGATCTTTCTTTTAAATGACCAAACATAATATTTTCAATTCATTCAACAATGTTTTTATAATTTTTTTTTTGCTTAGGTGGATTTCACAGAATGCCTAAACATTGTGCAATGTCAAATCTACAATCACCTCCTGCATGTGTTTAAAACTGTTCCATGAACTCTCTTTAACAATAATTTATTTTTTCAGTATTTTTATTACTGAAGGAAAACCCCAACTTCAGTGGTTAAAAAGTATACCAATAAGAAATTAATTTATTGCAGGAACTCATTGAAGAAAGAGAAACACAGACTGAAATAACAACAAGAAGCAGATCTCAAACCCAAGAAGTGAATGCCTTGTTCCCCTGGAGTAAGCAGCACCTCATGAAGGGCTTTTGACAGTCTCCAGGGGGGTTTCTTTTAGAGGGAGCACTGTAACTGAGCAGGAGAGTTAAAGAAACCCTTCCAGTACCTCTTTCTACGTAAATATAAATGGCATGTGAGGCATTTTTTGACAGCTTCCAGAGACCAAGCCCTGTTCTCTGAAACACCCCAAGTTGGTCTGAGAGCAGGCAAATAGCTGGACTGCAATCCATCATTGCAGGACACAACTCGTGCCATGCTGGGTCAGAGGTTCAGGTGTTTGTCAAATAACACTATAAATCATCTTACACAGGAGTTCCTTTAAGGGTAGGAGCTGGGTGCAAAGTTGAGTCTGGGAAACCAGAAAACACATCTCCTTCGTGCTGGGATTTAGGCACACAGCTGCCAGAGGGTCCTGTGACAAACCCAGGTGAAAATAGACAGTTATGGTGGTGGTGACTGTAATTGAAGTCAGAGTTAGTTCTAGGCAGGACTGTGGGTAGCAGCCTTTTCGTTGTCGTGGTTCATGTGGAAGTCTCATTTCTGATTCAGTGTCAGAACCCAGCCTGAGAGCAATGCTGCTCTGAACAGACACATTTCAGAATGATCTTTCCCAACCATGTGTATGGATACTCTAAAAAAATTCAGATCCCTGATATTGTATCAAACAGATGCCAGAAATGTCTGGCTAAGTATATTGCTACATCTCTTGCTTTATTTTTTGTTTTGGATGATTACATAAAGCACTTTCCCTTTAACATCTGGTGCTGCCTCTAAATGATGGACTAGGTTCCAGACACAATTTCTGCAGGTAACCAGCTGTGATACCCTGCAGTGATTCATAATACTAAAGTGTTTATGGAGATTTTTGAATTTACATGTTTATGAAGTTTACAGTGTGACATAAGAGAAAATAATTGAATTGATGTTGTTTATTTTACTGCAGCCATGTCTCTGAAGTGCTCAGTACAGTAAATTAAGTTAGCAGATACTTCTCACTATATGGTTGCAAACCTCTACTCAACAGGACATATCTTGTGGAGGGAGAAGTATGTGAAATAAAGATTTTTTACTCTGAAAGCCATTCACTATGAGTCTGTAATAAAATTTAGTCTTTGGATCTAAATTGCTAAAAATAAAAAAAATAAAATAAAAGTCAAGCAGGGAATGTTTGTCTGTCTTTGTTACAGAATTAAGTATCCTTTGGGAAGTCAAACATGGACTGCAAAAATGTCTCACTGCGTGAAAAAAAAGTAACAGGTTCACTGGAGAAGATCCCAAGGCAGGCTGCTGTCACAGGATTTTATTGTAATTCAATATCTTCTCATCCTGCCTGTCATAAGAAACACACTGAGAGGAGGCATCTGTTTCTATGTGTGCAATACAAATTATTGTGAGGGACTGTGTTTTGGCACAAGCTACACTGATTAGGTTCAGTAGGGTTGCTGAGGTCAGGCCTGGCCCTCAGCTGTACACACCAATCGATTTTGGCAGCATTGTTGAGTGTGTGACAGTAACTCAGTAGTTCTGGAAAGCACCGTCCTATTTCTGGTGTTCTGGTACAAATCAGGGACTTGGAGAAATTAATGAACTATGAGGAGGTTTAAACTGTATTTTTTTTAATTGTACTTTAAATTGTACTTTCTTTCCTCTTCTTTCCTAATTCCTCCAACATCCTCAGAGCATGATTTAATTTTGCCCAGGCTGGTGCTGGAATCATCATTCCATAGGATGATCTGTGCTGCACAGGCACCCCCAATGGCATGGGAGAGCTGGGATTGCCATGCAGCAGGAGGGAGGGCTATGGGACACCCCCCAGGAGTGGGATAACCTGACCCCTTCCCACCTGGGACCCTTTCCCCTCCTGCAGTATGGGATTCTTTATCCCAGACTCCAGGCTGGACCCCATGAACTTTATTGGGTCCTTCCTCAAATATTCAAATTGATCCTGTGTGCATGGCAGGTGCTCAGAATTTGTCTTAGCTCTTTGCCTGTAGGTTTGGAAATGCAAGGAATAGCCAACATCTGGATAAACTATGAGAGGAAAGGTGAGGAGGGAGGGAGGGAGGGAGGGAGGGAGGGAGGGAGGGAGGAAGGAAGGAAGGAAGGAAGGAAGGAAGGGAAGGAAGGAAGGAAGGAAGGAAGGAAGGAAGGAAGGAAGGAAGGAAGGAAGGAAGGAAGGAAGGAAGGAAGGAAGGAAGGAAGGAAGGAAGGAAGGAAGGAAGGAAGGAAGGAAGGAAGGAAGGAAGGAAGGAAGGAAGGAAGGAAGGAAGGAAGGAAGGAAGGAAGGAAGGAAGGAAGGAAGGAAGGAAGGAAGGAAGGAAGGAAGGAAGGAAGGAAGGAAGGAAGGAAGGAAGGAAGGAAGGAAGGAAGGAAGGAAGGAAGGAAGGAAGGAAGGAAGGCTGAAATCACAGTTCTGGATTTTTTTTCTTGCAGAAATATAAAATCCAGTTTTGCTTTAGCAGCATCTGGACTTTTCAGAGGAAAGTTTGTACTAAACAATCACATCCACATGCTGTTTTTCTGCTTGGTCTAGTTACCATTCCTGTGGCTAGCCAATTTGCAAATAAAGATGGGAATGAAACAGTAGAAAGAACTAAAATTTAAAATGACTATAGATAATAAATATCGAAATAACATTTTAAGAAGCAATTATAGAATTATAGGAGAGGAAAGCTCAGAGCCTGATATTGTGAAAAAAGAAACCAACCCCAAAAAACCCCAGCCAAAAAAAAGCAAGCAAAACTTGAGCACTTTTCAAAAACACTAGAAGTAAAAAAAATGGAATAGGAAAAAATTGCTCTTCTAAATTCAGATGATAAATAACAATTATATATAGATTAGCATAATGTTACTGCAGTGAATTAAACTTCAATTTAACCAATTTATCTTTTTTAAAAACAACAATGTTGTCTACACTCTAGTTCTAGAAAATGTTAGTTAAAATGCATTGATAACATTTAAAATAATTTTTGAATCATTCTGGCTTCTTGCTTCATGTTTTAAGGCATTTTCTTAAGAAAAAATATGTCGAACTTGACAGAAAATATCTAACATTCGATAGTTTGTTTTTTGCTTGAAACTATAATTTGGTATTTAGTAGAGCATTAGATCCCTGTTATTGAATCCCATGAGATGACTCAGACATTCTACAGAGAATAAACTTTTTCTCTATTAAGTGTCTTAGGTTTTTAGAGTAATTTCTAGAGAACATAATTTATAAAGTCACTATTAAATTCTTAACTACTTTCCCACCAGGGTAAAAACAATTAACATGAGGCAAATTCTTCACTGCCTGGCTTCTCTGCAGAGTGAATGAAAAATTCTTATGATGTGACATTGTACACATATTTTGTATTTATTATGCATTAATGTAGAGGCCACAAAGTTCTCTCTTCTCTTTTTTTTTTTTCCCTAAAACTCTTCATTTTCGGGCTCTGTAATAGTGACTCACACATGGTGTTCTGTGACACTTTTATCATTTCAGTTGTGCTTCACTGAGTTTTTTCAATAGTTTATCAACGTCCTTTGTGTACTCAGGGACTCAGCTGTGCCCTCTCCTTCATTGCCTGCTCTACCAAGGGAGGAAATGCTGGACACAATCCTTCATGCCACACTCAAGTAGCTCCTAGTAAGCATTTTTGGTGGCATACTCAAAGAAAGTTTCTAGGAACTGGATTCCTTCTGGCTCATCTGACCTGACTTCCATCTGTTGAGCACTGCCTCTTTATGTTTGATTTTAGTTAACTAAATGTGATTTGGTCTAATACAAGGCAACAATTCAGGTTGCAAAGCCTCTCTTGAGTGTATCATGACTGCTGCTACAGGCCTTCTACAAAAACTAATTGGACTGAGGGAAATACTGTTTAGTAAAAAGAGACAACTGAAGCAAAGCATATCTAGCTAATCTGAAATTGCCCCTCCTACATGGCAAATATACATTTGGCATAGACACATAAAATAAGGATCTTGATCTGAAAGGTAAGGGTCAGACTCACTACAAAAAAAATACTGGACTCTAAATTTATCTTTCTTCTGAAAGAAGTGTCATAAGCAAGAAATATTTTTTTTTTGTTTTTGAGGAGGAAGTCATTGTGGTGGCAAAAAAAAAGGGACATATAAAAGAGCCTTCTGGAAAATGTCAGAGGCTTGATATAACTTTTTTAAATTAGTGTCATTGCAAAACAACAAGATTCACCTAGAATTCTGGGTTCTCTGAACACTTTTGAGAAATCAACATCTCAAATGCATTTTATAATATTTTATTAAAAAAAAAAAAAGAAAAGAAAAAAGCCAGAACATGTGTTCACATGGCTCTATCTTAATATCTCTGCAGAATTAGCAACAGTTCTGAAAAAATAGACTAGAATGTCCTTCCATTTTAGTTCTGATAGGCTGGTCAATAAGTTGTTAAATGGTATATTGGAAATGAGTATTTTTTTGAATAGCCTCTTCCTAAAGCAAAATTCCAGCTATGCATTAAAAGACTCAGATCTGAGTTCTGGTTTGTTTTACAAAATTTCTTGTGGAGAATAATTTAAAAGTAGACATTAATATCTAAAGAGAAAATGGGATGCAATAAAAGATTTTATATACTTACAAATTACAAATAAGTAACGCCTTTAAAGTGTTTATAAAGTAGGTCAAACAAATTCTAATCAATTTTGTTTATACTTTATCTGCAAATATGTCAAAGAATTTTATCTGCCAATAAGCACTCAATATACCAGCACATATATCCATGGCAAACTGTGCACCATGGGTACGTTTTCATGCTGTAATTACCTCCAGAATATTCATAAACAGGTCTGAGACAGGCAACTCTGACAGATTAACAGCAGATCTTGAGAGCTGCCAGCACAACTCAAAATAAAGACTGAAGCAGAATGTTTTGAGGTGAAGACAATCAGCTTTGCAGCCAGAAGAGAGAATCCAGCCCTCCTGGAGATGAGATGTAGGACCAAGCACAGATCTGGTGTGAATGAGGCAAAAGCAATACAAAAAAGCCATTTTTATCCTGAGGATGGACCACCATGTCTTTGGGCTCCCAAAGGGCTGCAGGCACTACACACATAAATGGACATTCAAGTATTACTTAGCTTTGGTGTCTTTTCTATTCATAATTTTTGGCTATGCTTCTAATCTTCAAATTTTCATAAAATCAATTCCTGGATGAGAAGAAGATCCTAACCCTCAGTCTCAGGAGGCAAGTGTTGTTTTTGAGTGTCCTTAGAAATGCCTGAAATTTGTGATGCTGGGGGGAGAGTTCAGGTTAAAGGGCAAAGAAATGCCGGGCTGGAAGTGGCTGGATCTGTAAAGCAGGCGGCCTCTATTCCTGTTGCCATGGGGTGAAATGGGACAGCCACTTTTCATATCCAGGAGTGGCATGTAACAAGGAATCAAACAACTCTACAAAAAATAAACAAAGCAAGACCCAACAAAAATGTCTGCTGAAGGGAACAACCTGATGAGGTTTCTGCAATGCACAGAACTCTGATATAGGGCTGATGAATTTAAGATGGAAAAAGACAAATATGGGAGTGAAGGGATGCATAAGCAGATGTGTTTACAGTGAGACAAATAAATGCATTAGGTAAAGAGAAAGCAGCACTTTGATAGAGCTATGAGTAAAAAAACAATCAGAGAGAGTATTTTTCCAATCTCTTATTTTCTTCTGCCTTGGAAAAGCAGCTCTGCAACTATCCACTGTATTATCACACCTGCTTATTTAATTTTATGAGTTGCATCATTTCACCCTTGATCTTTATCTTATTCTTTTTCATTTGTTGGAAAATCAAAAAATGCTATTTTGCTAGGAGACAGAATTGTGAACTATTAGAAAAAACATTGCTTGAGGAAATATCATTTTCTCACAGCCAGACTGCAAATTGGAAAGACCCAGTGAACTGCTGCCTATATATCTTACAGTGGGAGAATGTTTTATTCAGATAAATTATTATACATATATATAAATGTAAATGTATATATGTGTGTGTATGCATGTGTGTGTGTGTGTGTGTGTGTGCATGTGCACTTGCATAGATGGAAGGAAGCAGTGGATAAAGAGAAGTGATACACTATTTAAGGAAAAGAAATGAAATCACACTGGGAAAAGTTCTCCAGTCTTATTAAATATTTATATCTAGGCCTGTTTAGGGACAGCTAAATCTGTTCAGGTAGAGAAAACTCTCATATCATCTTTTATCCCTCCAATTTCTTTGCCCATGCTTACACCCGGATTTCATAAAATATTTTCTGTGAACATGAAATAACTGTCTGCTCATTATAATGTGTTTTTGAACCTAGGAAAAAAGAAAAAATCCTACTGGAAAATCTTTACCTGTGGTATTTCTGGTCAGCTTTAGATTAGGAAGCTCCATCAGTTTTTAAAGAAAGGTTCAGTTTATGATATTTAGTAACCTCCAGAGGCTTGGGTGAGTCAGATAAGCTCCAGATAAACATCTGACCTTTGTGGGGTTTATCCAATGTGAAGGAAAGCTATTGAAGTGCATCTATTGCTAATCCTGCACTTGTTCCGAGCAGGAAATTTTCACTGATGTTAATGTGAGCTCTGTGCACTGAGTGAGATGAGATTATCCAACAGATATCCACAAAAGAGAAAAGCTAACAGCATATGAATTAGAAGACATGACAGTGCCTTCTAAAAGGCGCTAAAAAATTAGTTCTTGAGGTATGTCAGGCAGTTTGCTTTTTAAACTAGCAACATTACCATATAAAACTAAACAGATTAAATTTTGAACTGAAAGTAAGCTTTTTTCTTTCAACATAGACATCAGCTTTCAAGATGCTTCTATGTACATGTACTTGCAAGATCTAAAAGACAGGAAAAAATTTATCACTAAAAAACCTTTCATACTTTATATGCTTCTTGAAGTGCCAAAGTTAAAACTACTTTTCCTCTTGATTTAAATTCACTCTTAACAAGCCGGAATAACACCACGCTTTCTAGCGGGGTGTGCCAGACTTCACAGCACTTAATTGGTCAATTTCTTGTTTAGGCAAAACCTAAATTAATTACTCACAAAATCATAAAATAGTTTGGATTGGAAGGAGGAGTTAAAGATTATTTACTTCCAAGAACCCTCTCATGAGCAGTGACACCTTCCACTACATCAGCTTACTCAGGGCCACATTTAACCTAGCCTTGAACACTTCCAGGGAAGTACTCACCAGCAGGTGTACAAACTAGCATGAAAACTGGTGTGAAACACCCCAGTTGCAGGAAAATTTGCTGGATGCTCTGCTACTCCTATGTTTTCAACCCTGTTAAGCACCAGGAAGAGCAAACACAGCCCCTACTCTTGACTATCAAAGCTCCATTACTTCTTGATTTGTCCTTTTGTGTCTTACATCGAAAGAAGTTCAAGGTGGAAAGCTGCAACAAGGGGCTTTGTGTAACATACAAAAGATCATATGAACCCCTCCTCACCACAGTTTATTGACATGAGTTACAAATTCTGGCTTGCCCAGCCTGCAGTGATTACTTCTCTCCCTGTTTGGCCTTAGAAATTCACTGGGAATATCTACAGCATCTTAAATAATGTGTCCAGGAAGAATTCACTGAAATTTTACAAACCAGGCTATACTCCCCCAAAGTCAGGCTGCAGAAAATTAACAATGGTTTCGGAAAATCTAATGGAGGGAGATAAGCTATGAAAAGAGGCAACTCTCTAGAATTAATAATGCAGCTGCACCAATTTTTAGCAGCTGAAGATCCAGTCTTTTGCTTATATTCTTCCCTGATAAAGCTGTCTCTCTTTTAAAGATGAGAGAGTTTTCACCTTTTTTTGGTTTTTTTTTTTTTGTTAAAATTTCTATTTTTCTGTTAGTGGGTTATTTGTTCATTGGAATGCAGATCTGACCTCAGCTGAAAGTTCACTGGAAGTCCTGCATGGCAATCCTTATGCACAGAATAAAACTCAGCTAAAACTCCTGGCCTATGTATTTCCATTGTCCTCTCTGTAACTCTATTAGAGTCATGATATTTTTGACAAAACACAACAAAAGAACAATGCTAGAGATGTGAATACATTTCCTTTCTCCCTTGAGCAAAATGAAACCTAGCCTGCCTCAGGCCTTCCTTTATGGAAAAAAGAGTTAATGCATTAAACATAGGACACAGTCAAGAATTTTAATAGGATCTTTAATCCACCAAGTTTGGGTATATAATTGTTAACATTTTGTTTTTCATTATGGAATTTTTTATGCTTAGGATACTCCAAAAAATGAACATCTGGTATTAATAACTTTCCAGCATAAAAAGCTGAACAAAACTGTGGCCTATTGTAGTTGGCAGATGGGTTACAAAAACAGGAAGAGAAAAAAATCCACAAGATACTGCTAGATTAATCCACTGCAATGTAGATCCTGATTTAATTCAAACAATGCATAATGCATTGACTTCCAACAATAGGTTGCTATTGTGAGAAGTCTTTTCATAGTTAGACATATTCAGTAATGATTATTCATGTAAACAGGCTTTTTGTTTAAAATTAGTCAGTGAATTGTTTTGACTGGTGTGTCAGTTCCAGCCTTGATGGAAGACAGCACATGTGTGCTGTGGAGGGAAGAACTTCAAAAAAGTGGAAGTAGGCTCCCCACTGGAGAAAGCTCATGGCACTGAGTTTGCTACACTTGGTTTCAAAGCAGAAAGAGGCTGTACACTGACTTACATGACTCTGCCCCAGAGAATTAGAGAGGGTCATCGCAGAATCATAGAATGGTTTGGGTTTGAAGGAACCTTAAAGATCATCTCATTCCAACCCCCCTGCCATGGGCAGGGACACCTTCCACTATCCCAGGTTGCTCCAAGTCCCATCACACCTGGCCTTGAACACTTCCAGAGATGGAGCATTCACAACTTCTCTGGAAAACCTGTTCCAGTGCCTCACTGCCCTCTTTATCTGGGATGTCTTTGTGTGGGATGACGTTTGCCACCATTTGTCACCACACACACTTTGCTTGAGTTGAGACAATTTGAATGAAGGGGAAATGAACAATAACTATATTGTCACATCTTTCACTTGAAAAAGGCAGATGAGGTTGACTTGACTCATAGGTTGTCAGCTCTGCTAGATCATTAGTTTTTGCTCCCTGTCTTTGTAAAGACTTGAGTGCCTTAGCTTGCAATTTCTTTCTTTCTCTCTTCTTTTCTTTTTCTTTTCTTTTTTTTTTTCCCTCATTTTATTCTTACCAAAAGGACTAAGATTTATTTTATCACTTACAACCATGCTCACCTGGAGTGACTCCAGGATGTGAAATAGCTTTTCGTGGAGATTTGTGTTACAGTAAATGACAAAATTCTAACTGTAGAATTTTCACCCTGAACTAATCCCGGAACTGTTCTGACTTTACATGATGGACTTGGATGGTGTGAAGCAGGAACCTGCTCCATAAGAATTGAGTTATTAATTTTTTCATTCTTGGAAGCAGAAAATGTAGAAATTTATTGCACATTCCTTTCTTTTATAGTCATTCAAAAAAGAGAGACCTGGTCTAGTGGAAGGTGCTCTTGTACCCAGGAGCGATCAACATTAACTCTTTGTTATAAAAACACCGCTGCACTGGGTCTCCAGACAGTTTCATATGGGAGGGGGGAAGACACAAACACAAACACAACCAGGAATAAGAACGTCTCAAAGTCACAAAGTGCCTCATGGCAATGGGGGCAGGCCCAGGTCCAGCTTTCATGTGGTACCAACATCCAAATAATGAAATTTGGATGCTGCTGTTTCAAAGTATGGATGCAGTCTCACAGCTGGGCTCTGGGCAGGCATTAAAAGACTCAGACCACATCTTTCCCTATAGTAGAGCATCAAATAAGTAAAATCTCTTCCCCAGGACTCAGTTTTCTCAGTTCTGTACATAGCTATTTTGAATGATGTTAGCTAAGATATCATGAAACTGAAAGAAGGAAAAATTACATAGTTTACTAATCAGATTATCCTCACAAATTTGCTTATTTCATGTCACTATATGTTTCTCTTTTGCCTCCTTCCCATATTATTGCTTTTAGCATCTTGCTTATATTGGAAGCAGCCATTGGGAGTGGGACAATTTCTTGTTGCTCAATTGCATCTGTTTCTGAATCCTAGTTAGTGCCTGGGTGTTGTCTTCCTGAAAAGAACAATAAATTTTGCTGCTTGACAGCCACCAAACTGCAATCTTCATGAGCAAACACTGGTTCACAGATGGCAATTTTAGCTGGAATGTGTTAATTTAAACTTAAAAAAAAATTGAAATATATCTTTAAAATTTCTTTTGAAAAATTTTCAATTAAAACAACAGGGAATTGTAGCAATAAATAAAAAAGTTACAAAACCCATAAATGAAGTTTTAGTTTATCCAAACAAAAGACACCATTGTTCAAAAGGACTCTAGTTTTGTGATATTTTTTCATCATTTCAATGTGGGAAAAATTGCGCACATTTTTTTAATGTTTTTAAATTGGTAGACAAGTTTTAAAATGCCCAATAAGTTGACAATACTTTTGGTGACTCCTCTTAGACATATTAGCTGTTTGAATCAAGCAGTGCCGTGTTCTGACTCTGGAAAGGCAGCTTTCTGTGCAGCTGCCATCCTTAAAGGATAATACTCTAAATCTCAGCCTATAATCACCTAGCAAAACCTATGCCATATGTAAATATGTAATTCACATGAGATTGGCTCCCAAGGGAATTCCTATTAAAAGCATGAGTTGCACTGGGAGCTACAGCCTTTTTAGTGCCATTAAGGTAAATGAGGTGGTAATGGGAAGTGCAGATTACACTAACTTCAATAATTTATTTCATACTTCCCATCAGGGTAGCTTTTACAAACAGCTAGTGTTAATTGAAATGTAAATGAATGATAAATTATGAAAAAAAGGTATTAAAGAAAGGAAAACAGGGGGAAATAAAAGGAATAAAACCAAGATTCTTACAGCAGAGGAAAGAAAAACGGGTTGACATGTTAATTAGGTAGCACAGAATGATGGGAAAACAAGAAAGCATGCAGAGAACAGCCTGGGTGAATATGAAGCACACACATGCACAGGGTCAGTGCAGTCCTGCCTGCTGGTACTGAGCACAGATGAGTGGCAGTGTGTCCTCAGTCTGTCTGTCTCTGCTGACCCACCATCTGGGCTTTTCTGTGTTCCTCCCCTGACAGGAGGTTTGCAGCTCATGGCATTGCTCTACATCAGTGGAGCATGAGCTACACCCTGACCCCTTTGAAAGATCCTGGCAAGGATTTTCAAGCGTGGTCAATGATTTTGGCTGCTTCAGACCTGCTTTTTCATCAAATTCACTCTCAGGGCGTCCTAGCAGGCAAGACTGAGGAAAGCATGTTGAATTAAAGCACCAAAATGAGTCTTCTAGTAAAATTAGCAGTTGTGAAAAATCATGATGCATTCCACTGAAGGTAGCCCAGAATAACCCCATTCATAGTGTCTCAGACATGCTTTCTTCCCACAGAAATTTAAAAATAGGAAAATTTACCAGACTGAGAAAATTTAATGGAAGTATGAATCATGTTGACTTGTACTGCTGCAGATTAGTTACAGTACGTTACCGTTTTTAAACTCTCTTAAGTTTCACCAACAGAGTCTGGAGAGTACAATTAAAATGTTGGAAGGTTATTGATCCAGGCAGATACTGCCTACCAGAATTAAACACATGCACCTCGTGCAATTTCTGGAAATGTCTTTCCAAAAATATCCCATGCACTTGAAGTAGCAATTGTCTATTTAAAGATTAAGGAAGTGCTGGGAATTTCAGAAAACATTTGTTTGGCTTAGTTGTTACAATAAATAAGCATATTGTGCCTTCTATTCCTTTAAAAAGAGATAAATCTACTGAAAACAAATTTGAAAACCAAAAGCTGAAAAGTCAGTACGTGGTCAATTAGAAATGCCTTTGTTCAAAAATACTTGACCCAATGTATGTCAAGAATGATTAAATATAAATTCATTTTTCATTATCAGTGCCATAAGACACATCAGTGTTAAAACTTTAGAAAAGCTCTGAAAATCTCAGGTATCATACCAGGTTCACTACAAGGGTGTCTGAACCTTATCTGCCAAATCTACAGAAACCTTCACTGCACAGAAGCCTGTTATCTCACAAACCCTTGGAGGTCAATCCTGATGGACAGAGCAGTGCATGCAATCAGATTTCTTTATGTCACACAAAGCAGCAAAGAAAGGTGAGCCATTACCCATTGCTGACAAAACTCTTTGCATCTCCTTTAGAGACAAGCAGCTGACTGACCTGCTGACAGAGGAAATCACCAAGATGATTCTTGAGGGAATATTCTTTCCTGAAAATATTCAGTACAATATTTTGATAAAGCCATGAGAAATAAAATTCTGGTGTGGAAACTGCAGCAGCAGCCACAAAAGAAATGCCTTTGGCAAACAGTTCAAACTCATTCATGGTCAAAAGACAAGACAAGCATCGTGTGGACATTGAAGCTGCTGGATGACCTGATCAGAGCCATGAACAAGAGACAAACATTTCTACATGCACTCTTTGTTGGGCTAGTTAGCCTAGAAATCTGTCAGGCCAAGGTATTTCTTCACACCTCTGAAATACAGGGAGGACAGATGGGTGAACTCAAACAGCAGTGGTTTATCTATCTTAGGTACCGCAAGGAGTCATGCAAGAAACTGGTGCCATCTCTATTTTATGTCCAAATGTAGGGTCTAGCAAACATCTTTCCTCTGTTTCAGAAGACAAACAATCTCTCAGGGATGTTTTAAAATGCCTGGGGAGTCACTGTCACCAGGCTGCTCCTGACACCCCAAATCATGGCTCTTGTAAACATCAGCCTTGAACCGCCTTGATGGCTGTGACAGATGTCACCGTGCCCCCAGGGCAGGAGCAAATGGCTGAAGAGCAGCTGCTGAAGTGAAAATGTGGCAACCTGCAGGCAAATCAGCCTGTCAGATAAGAGCTCTCAGGGATGACAGGTGACATGGTAAACCTAACAGCCAGGGAGGAGGCTCTCCCCTTCCAGACTACCAAGCAATATTAACATGAAATAGACCACTTTTTCCTGACTCAGTAGTTAAGAAGTGTTCTCGCAACTTTAATTCTACTGAAAGCTTCCATCTTTCCTCTTGGTCTGCAAACTGGGGTCCTGAACAGTAGTTTAAGGAAGGAGCAACATAACTGTTAGCAGACTGAAAACGATTTGATGACAAATGTGTTTAAGGAAAGAGGGTCCTGAGAAACCCTAGGGCCCAGAAACACTCTTGATTTTTGCCCCAGGTTATTCTGCTCTAACATTTTGGGTGTGAATATTTGGACTAAGGAGTAAGCCCCAACTTTATCCTTCCATGAGTAATTCTAAACTTCTGCAATCGTTAATTGAGTTCTCAAAGCTAACAAACATTCTTCTCATGCAAGCATGGCTTTACTGCAGTTTTTCTCATGCAAGTCAGGCTTTACTGACATTCAGAACCTTATAGACAAATTTTTCATGAACAAGGTGTAAGCAATACTAAATAAGAACTCACTTGACATAGAGGCTTCGAGTTGAAGAATGGTTTTTAAAGAACGTTAAATACTCAAATTCAGTGTCTGAGTTTCATGAATATAATTCAATAATTGAGTTTATTGGAGGAAAATCAAAGAATCACAGAATCATTAAGGTTGGAAGAGATGTCTAAGATCACAAAGTCCAAGCATTAATCCTACATTGCCAGGTCTATCACTAAGCCATGACCCTAACCCCCATATCTACACATAATAACTGAGAAAAAAAATTGCTCAAACTCTGGAAAAAATTTGCAAAGATGAGCAACTGTGATGCCAGAGATGGCTACTGATACCACCACTTTTATTTTGCTCCATATTTTACCATATGAAATAGAATAATCTACTTTCAAATGAGAAAAAATACTTAAGATCTATAGACAAAAGACACCTTTAGAGCAGGTTAGTTCACCTGAAATGCACAATGACTAGATCTCCTTTACGATGGTCTGAAATCTGTGGTGATGGGCTCTGCAGGCCCATGGATAAGCAGGAGCAACTACAAGTCATAATTAGAAGTTTCTTGAGACATAAATTGGGGATCTGTCCAGGCTCTTCAGCTCTGTGTGTGTGACAAATGAAAGAGAACATCAATAAATTGGTAACGGCCTCTTCCCACTGTGTTGTTACACAGCCTCTCCTGCAAGGCTTTCCTTCTATTTAAATCACATCACCTAGTATTATAAAAGGTGATGCAAGATAAGTGGTTTGTTCCGTCTCCAGAGGGATAATCCAGTGTTAGTTTTCCCATTCGCCCTTTTAAATTTTGTACTGAATATCTGAAATCAACACCTGATTAAGCTGTAATAACAAGAAAGTATTATGTCCACCTCCTAATCACTTGGTACTATTTCAACCCTTCTAAGCTAAACTTGAATCTTTGTTGTTCCACTATACCTGTCTATACTTTTCACTTTCAATTCTCCATTTCATTCCAAAGATTCTCCACATTCCTTAGAACTTTTTCTTGTGTTTTACCTTGATGAGTCCTCTTCATTTTCCACCACATGATTCACTTATCATTTCTCTGTGAAAAAGAAAAAAGAATACTAGGTCACTTTTTGTCAAAAAATCATAGCAGATATGCATAGAAGCTTAAATTTCAGTGAAATAAATCATTTGGATGTATCACTACTTCCAAGAAAAAATAACGATTTTTGTTTTTCATAATGGCTTATACTTTTCATTACCTCTGCATCAAATTCTTAGTTATAAACCTCTGTAAATGTAGCTGAAAGGAATAGCAGTGAAACCAGGCCATTTTTTAAAGATAATAATTTAGTGATTTTCTTAATTCCAATATTCAGTAATTGGCTTGATTGGAGGGTAAGACTGAAAATGGAAGGACCTCAGAAAATGAATTGCTATAACATTGACATTAGATTTCTCACTTGTGTATTCCCATCTAGTGACAAGCAAGTAATTCTGCTTATTTTGCTTATTTTTGACTAATGATAGTACCCAAAAACTGAGGGTCAATACCAAGAATCCTGTTCCAAACAATGCACCCTTTTTAATTTTCCTTACCTTCATTGGTTAATTACTGAACTTTGGCATTGGCCTTCTACATCTGAGTTGAATGAAGGTGATAGAAAAGATAGGAGGAGAGAGATGGGCAGTTCCTTTATCAAGGGATTATCCCATTTATTGCAATGTTTTCCATTAGTCTTCAGTTATTTCCTTTATTTCTTCTTAGATCTTTCTTTAAGGAGGATAAGTTTTACATATTTGATGCTGACTGCCCAGAAAATTCCAAAAATATCTCAGTAAGCAACTTATAAATGGCTGAGAAAATGATCAGGGTGTATTTTCAGGTCTGTACAGGGTTACCTACTTTTCAAGACTTTTATGATGTTTACAGATAAATTGAAGTCTGGCATAAGTAGCAGTAAATTAAGTGCCCTATATGTGGCTTTTGAAGTTTAATTAATTAATATCCATAAAGCATTTTGCACTGCTCAGGCTAAAGGTCTGTAAGTGCACAGAACAAAACACAATAATTATTAATCCTGTATTTCACTCTGTGTGGGAATATTGGGGAGATGCTTAGCCCAGGTACTCTAAATTATACAGTCCTATCTTCCAAATCCATCTCCAGCCACAGCTCCATTAGCTTCGCGGATCTTTTCCTGTAATGAATTTGCTTTTTTGCTAGTTTGATGTAGGATGAAAACAAGGGGCTACACAATGCTTTTTACAGCTGTGTTCTTTGACACACAGAAGATATTTCAGCTCCCATGATTACAGCATGTCATTCTGATGAAATAGTGCAGCAGCCACTTAATAACATGGAAGGAACAGATGCAACCTAAACATGCAAATATGGTAATTATCAACCTCAAACACAATTATCTCATGTGCTAGTACTCATAATGAGAACAATATTTCTGTACTGGATTTTTTTCCCAGAATCATGTGCAAAACACTCACTCTGTCTATTTCCCGCCTTGTGGAAATTTGTCTCTCCCACAAAATTTCATTTTCTGTAATGACACAAAAAACACTGGTTCAGTGACCTTGGCAGCTCCTTCACAGGGCACATAACTTATGCTGTCTTTCCACCTTTATATGAATTGTGTGTCTCAACTCCCAGGAGCTGATCAGAGGGACGTGCTCCAGCCCAGCACACGCATGGCTGAGGATGCAATTACTGGAACAGCCTTTCTGAGCTGCCCGATGCAAGAGAAAGAGGTCTGATCCTCTGTGGGTCTAAAACCTGGTCCAGTTTCATAATGGCACTGGTGTGATTTATTCTAGGAGAGAGCTTGTGCTGGCTTGTGTGTCCATATCAAATTTGCTTTTGTAATAAGTCTCCACTGAGATTTTATTCTTTAAAATAGTTACAGCTGTTTGGTAGTTTGGCTATGATAACGCACTGGTTACTGCCCAGAGTTAAAAAGGTAGGGGACTACTGTTATGTGAACACAATATATCCTAAGGAGCAAATACAGTAGATTTGTTTCAGAGATTTGGAAATGTAAGCTGGGAGAAGTATGTACCAACAACACTCTTCTAGTTACATGAGACTTTTTATTAGATGAGATTGAGAGGTTCCTGTATTGATATTATCCCTGACAATCAAGTACAAAATGTGACGCATCATCAGAGACTGGCATAAAAATTTCTGTAAAAAATTGTGTGGGTTCCTCAGAAGTATAAAATAATCATCAATCTGAGTGAAAGGTTTCTGCAAGATTCTTGGCCTCTTTTCCTGAGACTGCATAATTGTTTGAACATGTCAGGCAAGACCTGGTTTCCTGCATGCTCATAAGCACCCAGATTCTGAGCCCAGTGGCAGTTCACATGCAGGGCACTCAGATCTTTCACATACCTGGGCTGCCACAGCTCAAACTCAGCTTTCTCTGGAGATCTCATGTTAAAACAGAACTGCCAGCAGAAACCTCAGAAAGAACTTTTCAAACTATTCTTTCCCTGAAAGGGTGCAACTCAGATCTGTAGTTTTTATTTTTCTTTTTGCTTTGATAATATAGTTCAACATAGACATGAAAAGCACTTAGAATGTCTTGCTTGTTTTGGATTTTGTGCCAGGTATTGAGGCAGAATTGGCTTGAACAGCAAACAGGTAATCTGTCACATGGGACAATGAACAAATACAGACAAATACTGCCCTTTGAGAGGTGATACCAGCTACTAGAATGATGCAGATTGTTAGTCATCTCTCATCTCCTGCTTGTAGGTCTTGATGTTTTTTCATGTGGGGATATATGAGAAAAAGCAGCTCTTTCTGTGAAAAGTGGCTCCAGCAAACTGTTGATTTTCTCCCACTTCCAGGCATGGTGGTAGAGTCAAACCAATATTCATTGTCAGCCTCTCTGCTCAGTTCCCACTTTTCAGGGACTAAATGGCAAGATCAAGTCCCACCTTACCACCCTATTCCATCAGCTCTCAGAATAATTATCTTGCTGATTTGCCAGTTTGATAAAACTAGATACATACTATAATTTGTAATTTTATTATTGAAATAATATTCACATGGTACTATGGATCAGTGGCAATATGAAAAGTAATAAAATATACTTTTAGACAAAAAAAGAATCTGAATAATATATATACTCTGTAATCCATTTGTTTGTGGCACCAAAAATCTATCTAGCCTATTAATAAATAATAAAATTTGAAAAAATTACAGATCATTAATAATTATATAGATGGCAAAACTCAGTAATTTAAATCTCAGCCAGGATTATTCTCTTCATAGACATCTACTGAAATGATTTTTAGCCTTCAACTCCTTTCTTGCAGCTGTGCTGTAAGAAACTCCACCGTTTTCATTGTATTATCCTTATTAAACTCTGGATGTCTGTAGCTCCATGCCACACATTTAATGAGTCCAAGACCCACTCAGATGAAAAGAGAGAGTTCTTTCATCATGAGACTTGCATTTGACCCCATTTTTCTGAACGAGGACTGCCTCATGGCTTTTCCTGTCAGAGTGAGGTTGGCTGGAAGCCAGAGCGAGGTTTCTCTCCCCCAAACTGGGGCAGGAGAGGGGCAGGAGAGAACGGAGCTGTGAGCAGAGCGGTGCCAGCAGGAGCTGCCAGCCAGTGCCATGCTCTGCTTTGAGACCAAAGAGGTGTCAGAGGCTGAGGGCTTGGGCTCCCTGAGCTCCATCACTGCTGCACAGGCAGGGGCAGGGCCTGAGGCAGAAACTTGTGGGCTTGACCCAGGACAGGATTTTATTCAACGTAATGAGAGAGAGCGCTGCATGACCGCACATACCATGGAGGCTCAGTGACTTTTCATGCCCAAATTTCATTGCAGGTTTTGGCCTGAGCCCTGCAGTTAACACTACTGATGGCAGAGCCCTGTGTCCCATTGAAATTAGTGATACTGTACCCACAGTAAATTAATCTAGTGCAAGCCTTCAGCCCCTAACCTGCAGCTGTTCTTGAAAGGTAACTCTCAGCACTATCACTGTACCCCATTTTAAAATTTTCCATACAACATTTGAAAAGTGCTGCTCTTGCATGAGGTCTTACTGAAAATGGGAAAAAAAAACATTTTAAGTTGGAAAAGTAGTCACTTTGGATTCATTTTTTTTCCTATGCAGAGGCTACTAAAGACTAGAAAATTAAAGGATCAATTAGCTAAAATTCTCAAGGCTTAATTCTTTCAGGGCAATGGGATTCTCAGCACTACGATTAGAAATAAGTTTTGTCTTTATTTTCTCTGTTTTAAAATCTTCCTTTTAGCTTCACATAACAATATCTTTCACCTACCTTGATTTGATAACTTGCCTTTGGACCAGACTCTCACTAAGTTTAGTAGAATTGTACTTCCTGATCAGGTCCTTACCAAAGGTATTACATTGCAAATCACAATGTTTTCACGTCCTGCTTCTTCAGGTCATCTACAGTGTAGTTCATCTGAATAAATTTTGACATTACCACTTAGGACCTCTCTCTAGTCTATGAAGAGAGATGAATCCTTGCACTGCCTGAATTTAGACTACTAAAGTAGGTCATGGGAATTATACTTATTCACTCATGCCTTTTCTCTCAGCTGACTACAAAGAAACCTGGGGTGGCTGGCACAGCTGGAGGCACTGCAGTGAACATCTCTAAAGCTGGATCAGGTGAATCCCACCTCTGTTTCCTAATAAAGGCAAATTGTCAGTGGCAATGGAAAGCCTGATCCTCACTTGTTTGGCCCCTTGTTCTGTTATCTGAATCTCTGCAGAATGACTATAAATATATTGCCACTGACTTTTTACAACATTTGGGACAAAATCTACTTATGTTTCAGATGGCAATGGAAAAGAATGTTTTATTACTCTTGCTCAAGTAAAAGACTAAATCACTCCCTTTGTTATAAAAGGCCTACAAGTGTTTATCTGAACAGGAGACATTGATATTCTTTTATCCATTTCTTGCAGCTGAGCAGCACACTGGGAAGCCCTGATGTGGAATTCACAGGGATCCCTAGAGCTACTTAGAAGCTTGATTTTCATTTAACTTTCTTAAAAAAAAAACCTCCAAAAATCTGAAACTAGGATAAGGGAAGAAGGAAAAGAAAATGATGAATTATTTTGAAAAGCTTTGGATCCAAGCAGAGACTTGGCCTACTTTCATTACTTAATAGTCAGGAGAAGAATTTCCTCCCTCATGTCTTTTTTTTTTTTTTTTTAAGAATACCATCCCCCTAAACACTTTTTCATGCAGGTATTATTTCCAGCTTAGAAAATGAAATGGTTTGTTAAAATAAAAATATCAAAAGTTGACACATAATTGAACAATTGAACTGTTTCTCTTTATCCAGGTAGATCTTGAAAATTCTTTTATTCAGGGAAGAGGCTAGGGACCTAGGCTGGCTGGCAGATACTGTTCAGCTGCTTATGGAGTACCATCACTATTGTTTATATTTCATTAAGTGGGCTATGCTAATCTTGAATTCCAGAACAGGGTAGAGTACCTCTGCTGAAATCCTTACAAATATTGATATAAAAAGGAGGATGGAAATACCTAAAGTCTTTTTAAGTTCTTTGGTGAGGAGGTTTTCCTTTCTAAATTTTCCTAGGAGATTATTTTTTATGGTTTCTGTGGCACAGATATGTTTGATCTTAAAAAGGAAAATGGTCTTGGAAACAATTTACCTTGTAGACTATCAGGAGGTAGCCATATAGCCAATTTGAATTTGTGTCCTACATACCCTGAAAGAGGAGTCTAGTATGCATTTCCACTCCTTAAAGTCGTAGAATCATAGAATGGTTCACATTGCAAGGGACTCTTAAAGGTCTTCTAGTGTAAAACCCCCTGCAACTAGATCAGGTTTCTCAGCCCCCCATCCAACCGGTTGCTGAAGGTTTCCAGGGATGGGGCATCCACCACCTCTATGGGCAGCCTGGTCCAGTGTTTCACCACCCTCAATGAAAAAAATCATAAAAAAATTTCTTCTTGTATCTAGGCTAAATCTACCCACTCTGGGGTTTAAATTTCTACCCCTTGTTCTGTTACAACAGGCCATCCTGAAAAGTCTGTGCCCATTTCTTATAAGACCCCTTTCAGTACTCAAATATTTCAATATGTAAAGCCACAAGGAGGGATCCTCAGAGTCTTCTCCAGGCTGAACAACCCCAACTGTCTCAGCCTGTCCTCACAGGAGAGGTGCTCCATCCCTCTGATGGTGCTCATGGCTGTTGGAACCCAGGACATCCCTCTGGCTGCCCTGGAGGACTCGAGACCCTGGCAGGGGGTTCAGAGGCCTTGGCATGGAGTCAAAGACATCTATGCCTTCAATTTTAACCTATGGAAACAGTTACCAACTTGTGTGAGGAGTTACAAACCACAAGGGTTTGAGTAGAATGTTAGTGGATTTATCACAGGGTGAAAACATAGAATTTTGGGGATTTAGAATGGGGGTTCAAGAAGCAAGATGGAGGAATCTGGGTGTGTCCTGTCTTTCTTCTTCTTCTTCTTGTCCTCCACCTTCTGCTGTGACGGTGGCACTTCTGGATTGGATTAGAATAGAGACAGACTGTCTAACATAGGTGATAGGTATTGGAAAATTATTGTAAATAAAGTACACATAGTTTTTAGCATAAAAAGATAACAACGCCCTGAGGGCAGTCAGTGTGCCTCAACCCAACCTGCTGGACAGACCTCGGTGGGTCAGAGGAAGAATGTATTAGATAACAGAAAATAAACCACCTTGAGAACCAGAGCAGAGGAATCCTGACTTCTTTGAGCACGGGGCTGGGAAAAAAGACTTTTTAATACCTCAGGAGCCATTCACACAAATCAGAACCCCAGACATGGCCTCCTCTGAACACACTCCACAAGGACCACACCTTCCCAGGAGCCTGAACAGCACTCCAGGTAGATCCCATGAGGGAAGGGCAGACAGAGACAATCCCCTCCCTCAGCCTGCTGGCCACGCTTCTGATGCAGCCCTGGATGCTGTTGGGTTTTTGGACTCTGAGTGCACACTGCTGGCTCATCTCTGGCTTTTCATCCACCAGAGCCCCCAGATGCTTCCCCCCAGGGCTGCTCTCAGTGACTTCACCCACCAGCCCGTGCTGATACTGGTGGTTGCCCTGACCCAGGTGCAGCACCTTGCACGTGGGCTTGTTGATCACTTGGTTTTCATGGGCCCACATCTCAAGTTTGTCCAGGTCCCTACGGATGGCATCCCATCTTTCTGTTGTGCCAACTGCATTGCACAACTTCATGTCATCTGCAAACTTGCTGAGGGTGCCCTAAATCTCACTCTCTGTATCACAGATATGGATATTAAGGAGCACCAGACTCCTGAGAGACGCCACTCACCACAGATCTCCACCTGGATATTGAGCCACCCTCTGGATGTGACCATGCAACTGTGCAGGTCACCCAAGTCTCCTTCATATTATTTATACCTCCTTTCGCAAATCCATCTTTGTCTGACTTATTACTTTTCCCTTTCTCTCCATTAATAGAAGTATTAGTCATTTTGGGGAGTGGGAGAAGAAGAGAATGGAATCTTGAAGATATGTTGCCACTGATTACACTTCCAAGTTGACAAAAAAGTGCTGTTCCCAAATTTAGTATTGTGCACTAGATTGCAAGGAGCAATGCACCATAAATTACTGTATTTATGACATGCAATACAATATATAGACAATTTTCCAAATTTCTCTGGCAAGTGCACAAGAATTATTGAAAAAAGACCACCCCATTAGGCACCAAATTCAATGGAAATTTACAGCTCCCTCTGTTTCCACACCTGCAGGCATGAGTGCCAACATTATATTTCCCCTCCTCTTCCAGTCTTGAATGCTTCGTGCTGGTAGCTACAATGTGAAATAATCAGCATTTGTCCATTAGGTAAATAGCTCTGTAGTGTGTATGTGTATGTTGAGGAAAATGGCATCCCTGTAAGCATGATTATGACCACTGATATTTGTATCAGAGAGAGGTGATTTTCCCAATCTGTGTTTTTGCTTACATCTGACATTAACTTGCATGACATAACAAATCCTGTGGCCCATGCAATAATAATGTGTCACCTCTGTAAATCAAACCTTACATAAGCAAGCAAACAGGAAGAAAAAAGAGACAGTAGCTAATTGAGAGCTAATTGTGCTTGACAAACTTCTCAGCCAGCATATGCTAATATTCCTAGTTAGGTGGCTGGGCTGGATCTTAGGAGATTTTACCTGTAATATCTAATATCCAATTCCCCATAGATGACTATGACTTGGTTTTTAAAGAATCTGTTTAGGCTGCTAAATTCATTTAGATGCTCCCAGAGCCAGTGTTTAGATTCTCAAAGACCACTACTCAGCCACTACTGAAATATTTCTTTTCAGATTTCTCCCATATAGCCTAAAGGTAATGACTACCAGGTACACTCAGACTTGCCCATGGTCATATAATTTTAGAGGGAGCAGTAGGGTCTAAATGTTGGATGACTTGGATATTATGCCAAATTCCTTCATTTTAGGGTCAGTAGTCAAACTTCATGGGATGCACCTTCTGGCTTTGGCTGTGTATCTCCTATACCTAAAGGAAACAAGGTAGTACTTCAGCATTTTTACTACTTTTTACTACTTTTATAATGTCTGTTTTGCTGCTGCTCTGTTTTATTTTTTCTTTTTTTTTTCTTTTTTTTTCCAAGTGAATTTGAAAGCATATCTTCTATACTTTGTCTAATCAACAAACTGGCATATTCTGTATAAGGCCCCCTAAATCCCTACGGCTAAAGCAGTTCCAGTTTTCATGAAACTATAAAAAATTCTGTGGACTAAAAGCATTGGAATAGAAGTTGGAGTTAAAGAATGAAGAGGATAGAGTTAGCTTAGGGAAATGTGGCTTTGTAAACCTATATTGGAAAACCCACTACTGAAAAGACTTTGGAGTTAAGCTCTGTTTCCACCCAAAGCCAGGAGTAGTTGCTTTGTTGTAGGCACTTAAATTCTGTTCCTGACAATTCTCTCTGCCTCTAAAAACAAACTAATTGTATTTCTTGATACAGTTATCAGGGTAAACACAAGAAGGACTTCGAGATGATCAGAAGTCCTTGTGCTGCCTACATTTGAGGGAAAAAAGCCCCAAGCAAAATAAAACAAAACCCAGTGACCCACCTAGAAAATGTAGACTTAGATCTTGTGATTTGATCAGCCCAACACTGATTATTATATATGTGCCTCTGTATGGTGCTACATTGAAAAATGGGTCTGATTATGCTCCATTTTCCTCCGAGTAAGCTCTGCTTTGTTTTGGTTTTGGTTTTTGGTTTTTTTTTTTCTTATGGAAAAAGAAAAGATTAATCTCAATGTTCCCTCAAGGTCAGCGAATGACTTTGGGCATGTATATCTAATACCTCTTTTCCAAGCATGAGTCTTTTATTCACATTACCCTTTTTCATTCTAAATGTTATGAGTCCAGTTTCCCTGAAGAAAACATTGTAAAAGGAACTATTTTCTCCCTGAACATGAAATCAAAACACAGCATAAAACCCTTATTTCTGTTCTTACAGACTAGTTGAGTCAATGTCCTATACTTCGTTCTATATAACACTGGTGTGTTGGGTAGCATGACCTGGGTCTTTCCAGATGAGTATAACCAAAAGATGTAAATGTTAGCCCTAATGGAAATATATTACAAGGAAAAAAAATTAACTTACCAGATAATACAACATAATTTATTTCCTCCAGAGAGCATATTTTCAGTGCAGATTTTATTTTAATAAACTTGTCTCATTCAATATTTCCCAGTACCACTTTCAATCCAACTTCAAATACATAACAGCTTTGGAATATAAATGATCGTTTACCTAATGCAACTTGAAGATTCAGCTCAGACTCAAGACTACTGATTAGTGTTCTCATTTGCAAAAGATGATGGGTCTGGATCTGACAAATTTTGAGACAAAATACTTATCTGCCTCTTGTGTCACAGACTTAGGTTTATTTTTGTCTCTTCTTGCGCTCCCTTCCTGTGGCAACTGAATAAACTTACTGTAAACCTCACGGGGCCTGAATAAATCATTGGAACTAAGTTTTGGAACATAAGAAATTAAATTAATAAAATAAAGGAAGAAGATTGTTTCTGGCAATGAAGGATTTGCCAGGAGGTAATAAATAACAGTTGTATACCTTCAGGGTCCATTTGGTAAAGAAAGTTCTCTTTAACACAGAGATTATTCTCCCTCTGTTTTGAGACTGCCCTAAGCCAACAGGGAGTAGCCTGTCTTCTACCATCATCTATCATTACACAAGGTCATAAAATATGTCACAATCATAAAATATGGTTGAGATAATTTAAATGGCAAGAAGATATCTTTCTCTTAGGAACACACCACATGTACTCTTCTGATAACACTCCCTGGTATCTGAACCAAAAGAAACCAAGCTCAGGTGTAAGCCACCATGCATCTAGAAATCAGATTTTGCCCCTGTAAGTAATTTAGAATAATTAAAACCTGCCCTTTTTCTGGGGCTGTAGTATATATTTAAGGCTGCATCTCCTACATTCTGGAGGAATAGCTTTTAGTTTTCTGCACCTTACAATTAGCATAAGTCCCTACTGATGAGTTAAGTCCTTTTGTCTCTGCAAGGTGTCCCAGAATCACTAACTGTCCAAGCAGGAAGGATCCCCCGACTGAAAGGAAAATTGAAACAAAATAATAAAATTAATATTTCTTTGTTTTTGCTTGCTGGGTTGTACAATGTAACTAAAAGCATGCTACTGGAGGAGTAAAGAAAAATAAGTTGGAAGGGAGGGAAAAGCAAAAGCTCTTTGTGGGTAAGTGTATAAGTCTGAAGGTTAAAGAATAAAATCCACTGATAACATGACAGGCAAATCCATAAAACTGTTAACCTGCTTGAAAAGGTGGATTTGACCTCAATATATTCCATGAAGCAAAATATCTTCTCTCAGTACTGTGATCCCTGGAGATTAATACACAGGATTTGTTAATTTGTTACCCACTGAGGAACAAATTAACAAATTCTGTAGATGACTGTGCAGAGAATGCAGCTGACTGCACTTCTGCTTTGTCATTCTACCTGCTCATGATGACCCCTGATTTAGTAATCATGGAGTCAGAGGAAAACATTATCAATCTTTCATATGTAATCAGAATTACAAAGCAAGATGCCTTCATTGCCACCAGTGACTATTGCATGCTGCTATTTGAACTTACAGAAATTTCTATAAAATATTTTGAGTTTTCTTGGGGAAATGGGATGCAATTTCAGGATCTGATCAGTACAAGTTCCTGACAATGCAGCTAGGAAGATGCAAAGTAGCATTTCTAGTTATATGTGCTATTTAAACATGTTTTATACAAGTTTATTATGCATTGTATTTTTTGGTAGTACCATTCCTCCATCTGTGATAAAAACAGAGAAAAGTACAAGATTTCCTGGAGGCAGCAGTGTTCCTATGAGATTCACTGCTATAACTGATATTAATGTGTTTACAGAGCTTATCAGTTACAATGAGCTTAGCTGGCTTCAGCAGCAGAAAAGACACCTTAGATCTTGTTTGTGTTCTTCCACAAGGACGTCCTGATCATAGAACAGTTTTGTTGGAAGGGACCTTTAAATGTCATCTAGCTCCAACCCCCCTGAGTTCTATCAACTAAACCAGGTTGCTCGGAGCCCCTGATGGAGGAAGGTTTCCCAGCATTTGGTAGAAAGTGTTGTTTCCATCAGAGAAATGTAAAAAGTTGGATGTCGAAAATTGGTTCAATGTCATCCCCATCACTTGCAATGATGTCAGAAAAAGGGTACAGCAGGGAATGGGTGACATGATCCATACTGTGGAAAAAATACTTCCTCAGAGCAGGAATTACAATCAGTTTTGCTCAGGCAAGTAAATATTAGGAAGATGCAGATCTTGTTTTTTCTAAATGTAATTGGCTTTACAAAAAATCAACCTTATGTATCAGAATAACTTCTGCCATCTAGCACAGGACTGAAGGAGGGTTCCAGCACTGCTGAGACCTTTGCAAAGGAGTGGGCACTATTCCTCAATACTTTTTCACCCCTCAGATCAGGACTGCCTCATCAGTCCCTTTGAGATCTCATCTCCACATATGACAGACTATGACAGAGGTCATGAGGAACATGGGCTGAAACAGCATCCTACTGCCTTTATTTGGGATATTAGTTTTAAAAAGCTCTTATTTCCCTTTTTTCCAACTTTAAAATCTCAGCTGATTTAATTTTTGAATTTGGTTTTAAAAATGGAAGTAGAAATACAGCTGAAAAACCTCAACCAAATAATCAAGCAAACTAAAAATCCAGTGATAAATCCCGGTCTCTTGCTCTGTCAGTCTTGCTAATTGCCACTCTATGTAATACCTTCCTCTTCTGCTAAAGGTTATTGAGAAGGATGCTGAAGACAGACGCACAGTCTGGTATTTTATTAGAGATTACACTGTGAGATTTTCATCAAGGCTCTCACACGAGGGACTCCCTCTGCTCACTGGTCCATAATGACTGACCTACATATCTCTGCTGACCAGGGTTTTGCTGGATGACTGCATTACCCAGCAGAATTTCACTCCCCTCACTGTATTCATTTGTCACAGCAATTAAATCCATGTGTTGATTTATTGAGTGCAGGCCTGGTGTGAAATGGAGGAATGCACGGGACTCATTCTTTTCTTTGTGGCATTAACTCTGCCTGAATGGCATTTGGCTGTCTTCTTGTTTTCAGCTTGCCTAGGTTTACTTTTGTCTTTTAGTAACAAATAATGACCACATCCCTCAATTTTGTAATATCTCTTTTTTTTTTTCCCCTCTTTCTTTTTCATTTATATTTATTAACATTAGGTTCATTTATGTAATGCCTTGCCTTTACTGTCCCACATGGAATTTACTCCATCCCTTGACTGCCATATTGTTATGAAGATCTGAGAAAGACCCTGTAACCCTGGCGGGGGATCCAAGTTGTGAGTATACAGAACCCCAAAAATTAATACAGATCCAATGTCTCTTTAATTAGCTTATCAGTAAATGCATGGTCAGTGTGTCTTTTGAAAATTAGGGATTGTAAATGGTTTCCCCACAGAGGCCACAGGGTATATCCCTAGATAAAAATGGCTAATGGACTAATGAACAATGAAAGAGAGGAAAATGAGGGCTAAGATTCCTCTGATATTTTGGGTGCAAATCAGGTAATCTGTGTATGTAGTGGGAAACAGGGACGGAAAGAATCTGGAGAGTGAACATGTACTGAAACTTTTAACAAAATATTCACCCATGGTTGCAGCACTAATGACAAGGCACAGGAATGGCCTGATACCCCAAACCAGTCAGTATATAACTCACAGAATCATAGAGACATCAGAGAGTGGCTTCAGACAGAAGTCACCTTCTAAGATCTTTTTATTCCAAACCCCTGCCATGGGCAGGGATAACTTCCACTCTCCCAGATTGTTCCAAGCCCCATCCAGCCTGGCCTTGGACACTTCCAGAGATGGGGCAGCCACAAATTCTCTGGGGCAGCCTGTTCCAGTGTCTCAGCACCCTCCAGAGCCTTCTCTTTTCCAGCTTGAACAGATCCAGCTCTCTCAGCCTGCCTTCATGGGAGAGGTTTTCCAGCACTGTAATCAATTTACTGGCCTTTCTCCGGACTCATTCCAACAGTTCCATGTCTTTTATACTCCTCAAGGAAATTCAGAGCTTTTTTCCTTGGCAGTCAGATCTGAAAAACGACTTAACTTAAAGAGTCTGAGTTCAATTATTGTCTTCACATCTTTTTTTCAGCCTCCTGTCCAGCCCTCCCAGTGCCCAAGCTGTGCATGCAATTGAGTGTTTGACATTACTGTGAGTCAGGAGGCAGAAATTTTCCTTCAGATGGAGCTGAACAGTCCAGTCCTGAGGTCATATGCACTGGTTCCTTGGGAGAAACAAAGAGTTCTCCTCTTTTAATGCATGCCTACTATACCAGAGACTACAGCAAACCCTTGACCATTTCTCTTTATAGTTCAGCCCTGGAGTAGGAAAGAGCAGTCCTGCTCTCTATTCTTCTTTGCAGTATAAAATCTACATGGTTGCAATGTTCTCTAGGAATTTGCACACTAATGGCTCAGTTCCTTCATGAAACCAAGAAGTCTTAGTCCATGTTGTCCCTGCAGAAGAAAACCTTTAAAGAAGTGTGAGACAGAAGAATATAATATTCTGAACGGGGGAAGTTACCACTATCATTCTGTGCATACCCAGATGCCAAAAGAGGCATCTTCAAGCCTCTATGACAACAAGGTGATTTTATAACTCTCAGTGAATATTTGTACTATTTTACTGTTGCATTAAATGAATAGAAACTGTGGAAGAGGACTATGGTTTATTATGTATATTTTGAAGCCTTTGCTCTCATATAATTTTCTAGATTTAAGAACTCTGAGGCTCACATCAGAAATGGGCTTGGGGCAATGAGAGGAATGCACAAAGATGTTTTACAGTAGCCTTGGGAAAAATGTCCCAATACTGGTAAAAGGAAGGATCTAGAGCAACTTTCCAGTCTACTTCATCATGATGGTGTCCACTGGATCCCGCGGTGTTGGGGCCCTTTGGGAAGACTGACTCGTCCCCCTCTGTAATGTGATCCCAGACAGGTTTCAGTGGCATCTGCACACTGGAACAACATGAAGGTGAATTGAGACTATTGATTTTATGAAGGAATGTACTTCACATATGCTTAAGACACAGAATAGAAACAAATCATACATTTTCTTGATTAATCGGCACACTACACACACAGTGTGTGGGGTTGACACAACAGCACAGAATTAAGAAAGCTCATAATATATAGGAAACCTCTCATTTGCTTCAAGTACTGAAGATCTAAGTGTTTATAAACAGAAAGTTCACATTCTTCCTTTCCATTCTTCCTTTTCGCATCCTTCCTTTCCAAAATTGTTGCGTTAATTTCCTTTTTAAATTCTTCCCCTTGGGATGACCTTACACCTTGACACAATCTTAAAAAAAAAAAAGCAGTAAAGTTTGTAATTGAATAAAATATACTTTTATAATTAACTGTCTCAAATCACCCCCTGTACAAGAAGAGATTCCCCAGTGTCATTTCTCTCCACAGAGGGAGTCAGACACACAGGATGAAAAGGATAGCAAGGAGGGGTTTCCTTGGCAACATGTGCTGAAAGGATTCAGAACTTCTCCCTTCCTCCTAAGACTCATTTCTGAGTCTCAGAAGACTCATTTCTGTATCATTTTTGTATTTTTTTAATGTTTGTTTTTTTTCACTCCTACACAGCCTTGTGTGAAAAGGAGGCAGGACTGTGAGTCGGGCCACTGAACCTGTTCCTTTCATGGTGCCAGGAGAAGTTGCACACATCTGACATGAGATTTGGACTCCATTAGGGCTTTGAAATGGCTCCTGATTATGATGGACTCTGCCAGCTCTTGAGCGAAAAGCAAACTCTCCTTGATGTGTTCAGTATCAGGATTCATTGTTAGTCCTACTTGGATTCACTCACCCACAGGATTTTAATTTTTTTCCCCATGTTTTCCTTTTCTTTAAGGCTAAGCCAAGAAATGAGGTAGGAACATTAGATCAAATAAGCAGCTTAGCATGATTCAAAGATTTTAGATGATCCAGGTTAATTTCACCTGATTTCGGATGCCTAAATGAAAAATGCTACCAGTTCATTCCATCAGAGTGGAATGACTGTACATTCCCATTGATTTGGCAAACACCCAGAGTAATTCTGGGTTATTTGGTAGTTGGGTTTTTTTGTCTTCTGCAGGCACAGTCCAAGATAGGATCAAAAAATCACAGAATTGTTAAGATTGGAAATGATCCTCAAAATCACCAAGTCAAGGCTTTTCTGTTCAGCCAGGGATGATAGAAAGACTATGCCTCTGTCTTATGTATCTCACTGTGCATCTGAAGGCCTTGGAGATTCTCTATTACCATGAAAACACCTCAAGGAATAGAAGGATGCAAGCTTACATCAGCTTCCAATCAGTCCTGCAATAACAACTCTGTTTTTCCTTCTAATCATTCCTCCAGATTTCCAAATCCAATAAATATTATCTGATAGTTTCAGGCTTCAGTTCTTTTCAGATCTCTGAAACTACTCCAGACTTAGACCAGGGAACTGAAATGAGATAATTAAACCTACAGACAATGCTGAGTGAAGTGCAGAGGCAGGAGCTGGGCTTGATGACCCTGGTGAGTCCTTCCCAACTCAGCATATTCTGTGATTCTGTGATGGAAGGCAACTGAGGACTGATGACTCTTTCCTGTATGAAGGCCACAGGATGTGCATGGTAGGAGTTGTTAAATTGTGTGGCCTAGGCTTCTGTCTCCTATGAACTATTCTAACAAACTTAATAGCAATTCTAATTTGTGAAAGAACATTGTGTGTGGATGCAATCCAACAGTTACAGTCAATGGCCTAGGTATAATCTGCAGTGCTTTTATACTGGGCACAGCCTCTTTCTTTGGAGTCCTATGACAACATTTTGCCATTAGACGGAATAAAAAAGGACATAAATAACAGTAAAGTTTGGGATAACCGATATTCATTTATTTAAAAAAATATTTATCACATATAAAGGGCCAAACAAAGGCAGCTTAGAGTAAGGATGAATTAATTTCAATATTGGATTCAAGGAGGGGAACTCTGTGACCTTTAGTAGGTAGGAAGTCAGGATATCAGAGAGTCATAGAAGAGCCTGGGAAACAGAGATGGGAAATACAGACTTTCAATGAGAAGCAGATTGGGACACAGGGCAAGAGGTCTTATTTACCCTCTCTGAGCTTTGATCTCTTTGAATTTAATATCTGGGGTATCATACAAAGCAATATGAAGCTTACACTCTCCTTTTGCTTATTGGAAGGCAGATTACTCGGTCTTGGAAAGTAATTAGGGTATTTTGGTGACTGCTCATTTTTTGTAAAAGCTATTCCACAAATTCACTTGTTTTCATAGTAATTAATTTGAACAAACTCCAAAAACATGTTTTAATACATCTGCAATTCCCACTTGAATAAAGCAAATTGCATTTTTACATCAGAGGACGGATCAGTGACTCTTTCTTCTGGATGCACTAGAATCGTGAAAATAAAAACCCACTGGGAACCTTGCAAGGCCTCAACTTCTGATTTGCTTAACCATAATTGCATATTTATAAATTAGAACAGACTTTTCTAATTAACTTTGTATCATGTGAATAGCATTGGTTAGTAACAACCTGCCGTATTAGTGAAATCCTTGCCAAGAACATGGAAGTCTGGAGTCACATTCAGTTTGAAAGGAAATGAAAGGCAGCCAGAGCAGTGACTTGCCTTTTGTTTCACTCCTGAGAGGTAATTACAAACTCCAAAATACAAGGATAAAAGCCTTTCAATAAACTGACACCTTCTGCACATTAAGCCCCCAGAATGTTTTTAATTCTGTCAGGCACAAAGGAGATGACAAAATAAAAATGCAATTTCCAGTCAAAGTAACTGAAGCAATATTACTTGGCAGAAAAAGGTGGTTATGATGGATTTCCTTTGTGCCTAAGCAGTCAGCATATGGAACAGTGCACAGCTACATCCTAAGATGTGCAGAACTATCTTTGGTGACTCTAGATCCTCAGGTCTTTCTGCAAACAAAGTGCTTTGATTTTGTAGGCAGGACATCATTTGAGTATGAGCTGGCAGCAATGACACAGAATTTATGGGAAATCCATAAACCACAGCAGCTGTAAACCAGGCAGGATATCTCAAAGGGCATTAAATGCCTCTGTTTAGGTAACTGAATCCTTCCCTTGATCTCTACAAGTCCATTGTACATGGTCTTTATTCTGCCTGAGATCAAGCAGCTTATAAATCCCTTCTGTTTTTATAAGGAAAATCTTGTTATGGCATCCAGTTGTCAGAGTTGGAAATTGCTTTTAATGTAATAATGTATTAATCTTCTAAGAACCAATACTACCATTCTTATTAGGCCAGGCATATTACTATACAATTACTGACTAATTTAGATAAACTCTAGCAAATTGCTCCTTTTCTTGTTATATTTTTTATCCTTGGCCTTGCAGTGTGTCCCTGACTGCCAAGGTCAGTGTTACCTGCATTTCCCAAGGAGGAAGGGATTGTGATGAGTTACCAATGTCCCAGGTTCTCCACCCATCTTCACATGATGCTTAGAGTGAAGAAGTTCTTACTCCATAATCTGGGGAGCTTCCTGGGTACACTTTGATGCTTTCTTAACACAGTCTGCTTTTTTTCATTGGTTTCAAGAAAAATAAATGCTTCACAATCACCTTCTCTCACTTCAATTTGCTAGACCTTTCCACACAGGACATTCAGAGATGAACTAAAATTATTTAGGCTAAAACAATTTGGGCAATACTCACCTGACACCTGGGGAACTGTTATTACATCTAAAACAGCCTAAGATCAGCTCAGACTTAGACTAGGCTGGATAAATGCTTGTTCCAGCCTTTGTGAGTTCTTCAGTTTTTTTACAAGATGTCATCACCTAAGTGACATATCTGGAGCTGTCAGACAGTGCCACAACCTGTGTGTACTCTGAAAACCCTTCCAAGCCAAGGGTTTACCTATGGGTTCCTCTTCTGGAACTGCTTATTGGGGTCTTTTCAAAGACCTCTGAGAATAATGAAATACTTTAAGTAGATATTTTGGTGTGGAAGATATTTCAGTGAAAAGGTAGCTAGGGACTGTCCTCTCAGTTTTTCCATGGACCTGAAGGTTTCTCTTGTGTTGTGACCTCTCTTTGTACTTTGCATTCTCACCTTGTATAAACAGTAAAATTAGAATGAGGACTGTCCTGCACTCCCAGGGCAGTGCTGCAGTGTGGCTGCCTGGACATTAAAAACATCACCAAATCACTGGCCTAAGTACTTCAGCCAACATTTTTTCTCCTCAGAAATGTGAAAATTAACTCAAGAGTTAAAAAAGAAATCCTAAAAGTTTTTTTCTCTCTCAGAGAAAAAGTGAAATCTTGTAAAGCAAAGTATTTTTGCACACTTTTATGGCTGATGGCCCATCTTCACTGTGGGTTTACCAATTTTTAAAACTTATATTTAATGTTAGCACAAATCTATGTGGACATGAAACACAGGCAAATAAAACTCAGTTTCATTCCTGGAGAAATGATGAGAGCAAATGAATTCCCCATGACCAACATTAGTCACATCAGTTGAGGTTCTGTTGGCAGGCATCCAAATATTGCAGTGATGATGGTGGCATAATGACTCGTAAAGAGCACAATCATACAAATTATTGGAACTAATACCTGTCATGTCCATCTCATTTGCTTGAAGAGGAGCAGATCACTGCAAAGGGTCTTTGTAATGCAGATCCACAATGCAAAGAGGAGTTTAGAACTGTTGTTGCAAATTACTAAGAAATCTAGGATTTAAAAAAGCAACTACTGTTGCTTATTTTTCTTTTCTCAAAGAAAATCTATGGGCATCTGGATCTATAAAATCTGATTCACAGTCAATGTAAATCAGTGTCATTGAAGTGCACTAGCTGGCCCTCAGGAAACACAGGTATTTGGTGAAAACTGAGAAAAACTAAAAAATTCAGTGGAGTTTAGATGCTATAAATGCCAGCTGAGAATATGGCCAATATTGTTCCATTCTTGTCCTATTGCTAAGAAGAAACATGAAAAACAGTATCTGCCATTTCTGTGGCCATGTGTAAAGTGACAGTGGCAAAAGCTTATCCTGCACTTGAATTTTTTTCTATTCCATTATGGCAATTTCTGCATTCAAGATTGGAATTCTCAGTTTTAATGTGTTTGCTTACATGAAATGCATGTTGTAATTAAATTTCAGCCTGCTTAATTGTGCCTTCATTTGTATAAATTAGAAAAAAGAGATATAATAAAAAACCACCTTTCATTTTCATTTCCCTCTCAATATTGCATCTGAATTAATAGTTAAATAACAGAAAAGTTGGGGTTTTTTTAAGAATCATTGTTAATTAGCTTTCCCCAGCCTGGGAAGGGTATGTTGCCACAGAGCATGTATCACTTGCTCTACAAAGACAAAATGCTTTAATAAAATGTTTTTCTGCCCAGGGAGTGAGAAATGAGCACTGGCTTAGCAAAACAGAATTCAAAGATTTTGCTTCATCCTGCTCATTATGGGTAATTGGAGCCAGCTCTGAGAAGGGATATAAGCTTTTAAGGTCAGACTTGGGTAGAATTAGGGCACCTGAATCCAAAAGGACGTAGAACATTCCTTTACTTGGACTTACGACCCTAGAATTGATGGAATTGAGTTTGTACTAAACCATATCAGCTTTCAGACACCAGGCAGTCTCATGTCCTGGTGGGCACTCTCAGGCCCTCAGGAATGCAGTAATACAATACACAGATAAATTTGTGGATAACAGGCTGGTTACCACGCTGTCTTCCCAGAAGTGTGTTTGCCCATGGGCACTGCTCTCCTCAAAGGATGCAAAAATCATGGCCAACTGTTTGCTAGGGCTGGTGTTACAGGGAAATAATAGTTGCTCTGTATTTCCTCCTTTGAAATTTTGCCTGTGGGAATTCACAGAATCATAGAATGGCTTGGGTGGGAAGGGACCTTAAAGACCACCAAGATGCAACCTTGTGTTACCTTAATATCTATCTCAATGCCTTGTACTACCTTAATACCTTGAAAGTATTAAGAAAAATTTCTTTACTGTGAGGGTGGTGAGGCACTGGCACGGGCTGGCTCAGGAGAAGTTGAGATTCCTCCATCCCTGGAAGCATTTGATGCCAGGCTGGATGGGGCTTTGAGCAGCCTGGTCTGCTGGAAGGTGTCCCTGCCTACATCAGCAGGGTTGGAACTGGATGATCTTGAAATTTCCTTCCAACCCAAACCATTCTATGATCCTATGATTCTCTGATTCTTTGAAGGGGCATATAGGTACAAATTTTCTTGATGGAGGAAAAGAAAAATAATTTCAAATGCTGAGAAAGATATGAATATTCAATCAGCATTCACTGAGCCCTAAGTGATATCTCTTTTAATTATTTATTTGTGACAATTTGGATATTCTGGGTATCCTCATAAATCACCAGCAGCTTATTAAACCAACCTGCATGTCATCTGAGCACCAGCTGCCAATGAGAGAGACATTTTGAGGCCTTCAGCAGACTGTTGCTTCCTTGCAGTGGGGTCTGAAACGAAGGAAGTTTGTGTTGATATTAGCCATGACAGAAGGTAAAGGTGAAGCTGGCTGTAAAGAACAAGCAGGACAGAAGGGCCTCACAGCAGTAAGGCATCACTGGATCATGGTCTCTGTAACAAACCTCAAGCAGATGGCTCCCAGTGCTGTGGGGATTGTCCTAGGAATAAAACATTGCCAGGACAGGGTTTTTGATCCTAACAAAGGAGCACACACTGCAGGCATTGCTGTGTGTAGGCTCTGCTTTCTGTAAGGTTTTCTTGCCTTCCTCATTACGCTGGAAACTAATGGGGACACTTGAGAGCAAACCAGCACCAATCACAGATGTAGCTACTTCAGATGCAAGGCAGACAGGGACTGCATCTTTGAATGTTTCCTTTGTATTAACACTGACCTGGTTTGTCTGCAACAAGAAAGGGCTCATTCAGCGTTGCACAGGGCTGGCATTTCCCTAGGCTGACACACACAGCAAAGTCTGTGTGCCAGGGCTGCCTCCCAGAAAGAAGGCCTAATGGTAGACCCTTACTTAAATCCATAACCTTCTGTCCCATTCCTTTTCCATGTGGAAAGGTAATCATGCACAAAACAAGTTGGGGAAAGAATCTGAAGTTGTTCTACATCTTGTAAGATGTGTGGGCATAGCACAGGAATACACAAGATAGCCCATGTGGGGGATATTCCAAGGAGCATCTCTGTTCCCAGGAACACCCTTTGGAAATATTTACCTCAGCAGGAAGACATGGCTGGAAAACCAAGATGGAGCCTTCTGTTCGGTGAAAGAAAGCCAAAGTTTTTATTCACTCAGTGGTCACTCACAGGTTAAAGAATGAAGCAGAAGGATTAATTAGTCTTGAATCCCAAATAAAATAAATTTTCTTGGGTCTGGCATGCAGAATGCTGGCAAAGACATTTTTAATCGTCCAGCTACAGTTGAAGGTGACTCAAGCTGACAACTATTCATACTTCTCTTTAAAAATCAAGGTCTACATGAAAAATGGGAATAACCCACCTTCTATCCTGTTTGTATGTTTCATATCAAAGTATCACAGTAAGGAAAACAAAAAGTTGAATCCAATCCTTCTTGACATACACTTTCAAAGAAAATCTTAGAAAGGGAAATACAAGGGTTGGGAAGGGAATTAAATGCAGCCCTTTGTAAACCCTGAGATTCTCTTAAAGAATGCTCCCTAATTCTACAAGTCTGAGATGCAGAAAGCAGAGGTTCCATCTCCATCCTGCACCCTATGATTGTGTTTTTCTGGGCTGGTTGGTTTGGGTGTTCTGCTGCAGAGGTGCCTTTGACAGAGCAGTACAGTATTGCCACCAAGAAGCAATGTGGATATGCCAGAATTCCACGCCCCCTTTGCTTTTTGGGATAATACATCTGGTTTTTGGGATAAGCTCATCCTAGCTTTGGAAGTCTTATTTCATTTCTCCAGGTCTTTAGTTTTCTATTCTTGAATATCTTTATTTTTTTTAACACATGCTATTTCTGAATCACTGATGCAAATCACTCTTTTGCTGTTGCAGTTCCTCTTGTCAAACAATATATTATATCAATAGACAGATTGACTTATATTTAATAATCTATTATGAATATTCATGCTATGATTGGACTCTAATACTTAAATCAAGGGAATAATTTTGTTACAGCCATAAATTTTGTCCACATATTTTTTAAAAAGGCTAGCAAAATAAAAAACTTTGGAGCAAAAAATATAAGTAAATTTGCTGTAATTTTTTTCTTCATTTTTGACATGTTAAAAATCCTGTCACCAAAGCAAGAGGTACAATCAAACATGATCCAGGATCAAGCAGACTTGAGAATGGCAGCTTCAGCTGCTGGTCAGATTTATCTTTGATCCACCAGCTGATGCATTCCTAATCAAAATGTTCAGAATCCTTTTAAGCCTTTATCACTATTCATGAAGGAGAAATCATTGTACGTGCAAAATTAGAATTACCTACTTGATAAGCCTGTGATAAAAGTGTGGCTGACTACAGCAGAGCAGCAGCTCTTGCACCTGAGAGATAAGTCAGACTCCAAAAAGAATTGCCTGTTTCTTTCCCCTGGTTTGGAAGGTCAAGAAGAGGCAGAATTTGGGCATGATACACTTTTCTCTAACAATGGGTGTATGTCTTCTTGTTTTATTGAAATACAGACTAGCAAGGAAAATGGATCACTTCTGAACCAACAGTTAGCTAATATTCATGGTAGAAATTTATTTAGTATTTAGGATCATGTGAAAAATATTTTTCATAAGTCTTTACTGACGAAATAACAGAATTTGACATAAGTTTGGAGCATTTAACAAGTACATTGAAATAAATCTGCAGCACGTTACTTTCTTCCAAATTTTTTGAGTTCTTTTGGGGTTTTTTTTTTGAGGAATTATAACTATTACACATATAGACTAATCACTGAAAAGTCTACCTGCATAGTGCTTAAAATCAAACAAAATACTATATCTGGCCAGAAAAACATGTTCAGCCATTGCTGGCCAGCACCTCCAGGTCCTTTTCCAGCAGGAGCATTTCATCCACTCTGCTCCCAAGCTGCAGCGTTGAATGGGGGTTTTTGTAAGTTTAGTGCAGGAACTGATACTTACTTGAAAATATAAGCAATCAAATATAGCCTTTTAAATTCATATATTTCAACATTTGGTGACTGAGATTGTAAAGACATAAAATACACCACACAATTTTAATCAGACTTTTATTTAGGGCTCTCAGGAAGTGGGAACAGGTTCTGCCCCTTTGACCTGATTTTCACCTTTTCCATATCAGTCAAAAACTGAAGAGTTTCCTCTGTGAACTTAATCTGAGTTTTAAGAACTTCATTAACTCCTGGAATATGTGTATCTCCTGTAACCAATTATCTTAGATGAGTAACCTTCTCAAAAGATTTTTGAAACTCAAGCCCTGTGGTTGCACATCTCACCATAGCAGGAATGATTTCAGAAAAGTGTTACCTGTTTCTTTGCTCTGCATATTCCATCCCAATACATGTGGAAATATGATGGCTATCATCAACAGCTTTTTATCTCTCTCTATATTATAAAAGAAATAAACAAAGCACTCTGGTGTTAAAAAAGATATAAATTTCTCACCCTGGTCTCTGCTTCTATATTGGTCTGAAATATTGTTTTGTTTTTTTTTTTCATCTTTCGTCCATGAAAATGTTTTGGGGAAACCACCTGTGGTTATTCAGCCAAATTAAAGTCAAATCCTATGGTGTAACTCAGAGATGAATGAGGAGCAAATGAAAAAAGCAAAATGCTTCACTGAACATAAAAAAATAAAAGAAGAAATAAAAAATTGGAAAAATAATTTAATTAATTAGATTTGAGTGTATTTTTAAAATATCCTGTCTAACAATATAGTGGTCATATTTAAGTCTCATCAATATTTTTCTTTCTAGCCTAGAGTGTTAATTCAACAGATAACAGCTTCTTTCCTTCTTTCAATAACTGACACCATAAATTTCTGCCCTCTCATCCGCCTAGCTATGATTGCACCTTACTGTTTCTCTTTTCTTCTGTTACTTTTTTATAAATTCAAAGTGACCTTGAGTGTCCTTTTAAAATTTTATTAGAATGCTTTACATTTTTAGTGTCCCTCAAACTGTTTCTTTTCTTCTTTTGGGTGTTTGACTTGTTACCTTCTTGAAGTAAATGTGAATGAACTACTGGATCATTTTAACTATTTTAACTGAGATGTATTGACACAGTATTTATAGTACACTTCTGACCTTTAAAAGGGCCATGGAAGCACCAGCTTCTATCCTCTTTTTATTTTATTTTATTTTTTTAATATAGATGAGAGGTTTGGAGTGCACTTCAGTTTTATTATCTTTCTTTGCAAGGTATTGCCTTATAACAGAAATAGATTTGGGCTGATTAAACCATGGCCCCTAGTCATACTGGAAGTTTTTCGCCACATTGTTTGTATATCTTTCCTGTAAAATTATGATTTACATACTTTTAGGACAAGGAAGAATTTATCCTTCAAGTTTTGAAGGGATAACAGTGGTGGCGTCCTGTATTTTTTCAACAGTAGAGTCTAATTTTATAGACTCATAGACTTTAGCCCTCATAGCATGAGAAAGATGTTATTGATATGTGTGGAATGAAGATTTTTGTGACGAATTTCTATCAAATGTCAGGTTTCCAAGGACCCTGAGCCACACAGCACTCCTGTGTTCAGCTAGTTATTAACAGTCATATTCTGCTATTCAAAACACAGGCTGTGAATAGCCACACAAAATGAATAGGGATCAAAAAAGCAGCTGGTCTCCTCATAACTCTGAAACCTAAGGACTTCCAGGTGGATCAAAATGCTCTTGGTAAAGTCTGAATTTTTCCCAGGTTCCTCCCACACCAGAGAGAGGAGGTCTATTAGCAGAAGTTACAGGGCTGCAATGTTTAAAATGTTCTTTTTTTTTCAACCTTTGTCCTAGAAAACTCCCTCGAAAATGGAATTTTTTTTTCACTACACTGATAAGTCAGAAGCCTTGGTCAAAGAGCATATTAAAACTGCTTTTCTCTTTAGCAAAGTGATTTTTTAAATCACTGATTTCATATCTGGATGTCTCAGTTCCAAGATGTTCCTGGTTTTGAATATACAAACATTGCTGATGGTAATAAGAGGAGACTGAGGGGAGAACTCTGCAATCCACAGCTTCCTCACGAGGGGAAGGAGAGGCAGAACTGATCTCTTTTCTCTGTCACCAGTGACAGGACCTGAGGGAATAAATGGCTGGAGCTGTGTCAGGGGAGGCTGAGTTTGGGCAATGGGAAGGGGTTCTTCCCCCAGAGGGTGGTTGGGCACTGGAACAGCTCCCCAGGGAAATGTTCACAGCAACAAGCCTGACAGAGCTCAAGGGATGTTTGGACAATGCTCTCAGGCACAGGGTGGGATTCTTGGGATGCTCTGCACAAGGATAGGAGCTGGACTCACTGATCCTTCTGGGTGCCTTCCAACTCAGGATATTCTGTGATTCTGTGATTAGTGGGAAAGGATTTTCCACCCCTACTAACACAGAATTATCTTTACTTTTATTCACAAAGGCATCCCTAGAGTTAATTTATGCCTGGAAACCACCAGTCTCACAGAGCATCGACTAAAATCCCAGAAACAAATAAGAGAGTGAGAATTTTATTAGCAAAATTTTTGGAGCCATTACTTCATCTACCTACACTCTCACCATGCTATGAGTTGCATGGAAGTCTTAGTTCTAACTCCCTCATTACCCCTCCAATTTAAATACTTTGAAAGATTCAGTTCATCAACCCAAAATGCAATCAGCTCAGCCAGCTAAGTGAACACAACAGAGAAATCTATATCATTTGCCATGCAAGGAAGAAACACTGAGATTGATTCATTAGAGTCTGTCTTTCTTATGCTAACCTGCTCAATCAGAAAGCACATCCTGTTGAAAATTTAAAGGACTTCCTGATAACTTAATAACAATATGGGAGCAGAACCTCTCTGTCAGCAGGTTCAACTCTGTAGTTTTCCATTAGCTTCGAATTCCCTGGTATAAATCACTCCTCAGAATTCCTCAGATGTTAGAAGCAGAGGGTCTTGAGTCATGAAATCACTTATATCTGGTCATGCCTTCCCTCAAGGGGCAAAAAAAAAAAAAGGCAAAAGCAAACAAACTAACTAAATTAATTCTGCTGCAGTATATTTAGCATGAATGAGCAACAAATTCAGTCTGGAGGTACCACAGATCATAATCTATCACTATCAGGATAATTTATTTCCAGATTTGCTACACTGCAGGACAGAATAAAGAGAGAAATCTCAAATGTACAAAGGACTTTTTGTGTACCTGTTACCTTTAGTAAAAGTCTCATCATTAATTTACAAACCCCCCACTTCTGTTTGGAGATAGGAATTTACCTAATCCTATTTGTCTATCCTCAAAGGTTTCTGCTCAGTTAATGAAGCGTGAATGGGTTTCAGAGAGGAGCACAGGGCTTTTTGCATTCAAGTTCTCCATGGATAAAACACTCTGGTCCAGATAAATGGACACTCTAATTTAAAGATGCAGTTACCCGTGTTGGATCATCAGGCCTACATCCTTCCACCTCAGAAAAAAAATATTACCACGAGTTGTGAACTGTCCTTTTAATGCATGAACTGGTGGCTGAGAGTGTTACTGATTCACCAAAGAGCCTCTTCCCAAGTGCATCACTCCAGGGGCTGTCTGAATCTAAGTGAAAGTAATAGTGCAGTTACTGTGAATAACACACACTTGCAGCAGTGTATGCCAGCCCTCTTATATGTCTCACTGAATGCTCCTGGACTGTGCAAACAATAGAGTCTCTCTAACCTTATTAGCCAGACTTCAGATGCCTTACAGATGGCCTTTATCTATATCAACAATTTAATACCGACAGTATTAAATTGTTAATATAGTAGTTGAATATTTTATTTTCTTTAGACTTCCTATATTGCATATTTAATTTTTCTATTTATATATATAGCAATTTTGGGGTTTTTTTGGTGGGGTTTTTTTTGGTGTGTGTGTTGGGGTTTTTTTTTGTTTTTTTTTTTTTTTTTTTTTTTTTTTAGTTTTTGTTTGGGGTTTAATTACTGTAATGTAATTGGTAATCTTCAAAGGATAGTTCCTTCTGAGCCTCCCTCCTACAGGCATTTCCCATTTAGCTCAGAATAAAGGTGCCTCAATGCAGGATTCTGTACACAGGAGTCCATATATAAGCAAGATGTGCAAGTTCCCATTACAGATCTAGTTTGCTGATTAACCAGGATGGACTTGGGTTTTTTTCCCCTTTTTTTTCCCCTTCCTGAACACAGATATTTAGTTTCATTCGTGAGGATATTCAAGGCATCCATTTAAATGTTTTGTATACAGATCTGCTGTGAGTTTTGCAACCAGGAGTGGTACCCTATCCTTACAATCCAGGGCAGAGTGAATATTCCATGTTCAGACACCTACAGGGAGATATCTCTATGTAAGAATCTTTAACTGGAGCTGAACTCCATCCTAGCTCTACAGTAAAAACAACAATGGAAAGCTGCATCTTTACCATAGGTGGGACCAGGTTCTGTGTTGGCCTGGAAAGTCGACAAGTTTTCTTACCTATTCCCCAAGTGCTTTACATCCACACACAGATTTTCCCAAGAAGTCAGGAAGGATTTTTACATAGCTGTTATGGTGAAGCAGTTGAGTTGAAGGGTCCTCTGAAAAGAAAGATATGTTGAATTCAAGAGGATACATTTTATATGATGAGAAGTTGTGGTGGTTTAACCCCAGCCAGCAGCCAAGCCCCAGCAGCTGCTCCTTCACTCTCCCACCAGTGGGATTGAGGAGAGAATTGGAAGGGTAACAGCTGGAAAATTCATGGGTTGAGATAAAGGCAGTTTAATAGGGAAAGAAAAAGAAATCACACAAGGAAAGAAAAACAAATAATTAATTCCCTGCTTCTCAAGCAGGCAGGTGTTCAGCCATCACCAGGAGAGCAGAGCCACATCATGCATAACTGTGACTTGGTCAAACCAACTCGATCATAAAAAGACATCTCCTGCATCCTCATTCTTCACCCATTTTATATACTGATCATGATGTCACTGGAATATCCCTCTGGTCAGTTTGGGTCACCTGTCCTGGATATGTCTCTTCTGAACCTCCCCTGCACCCCAAATTTCCTCCCTAGCGTGTCTATACAAAAAGCAGAAAAGGCCTTGGCTCTCTGTGGATCCTGCTCAGCAATAACAAAAACATCTCTGTATTATCAGCACAAATCCAACACAGCCCCATACCAGCCACCATGAAGAAAATTAACTCCACCCCAGCTGAAACCAGCACATATGCCCACCAGATATTCTTTGTACATACGTATAACAATGAACAGGGAAATGGAAAGGGTTGACTTGGCTCTGGGTTTTGTATTGTTTGGTTTTAATCCAATACTTTATAAAAAGGTTGTCTGAAGTATAAACCTGTTTATTAAACATTTGCTGCCTTCCCTATGTACTTGAATCCATATTTTACGTTAAAGGTGAGTTTGTTTCAGAGCTGCAAAAGCAAAGCTATTGCTTTAGATATTGTAAAGTACCTGGTTAAGCACGAGCCACACATCATTAAGATTTGGTAGCATTCTGCATGTGTGCATCATCTGAAAAACTAAATTAGAATTGAACAAACAAAACAAGCAAACAAACAACAACAACAAAAAAGATAATAAAACCTGAGGTGTAGGTTTCAGCAATTTAAGTCTCGTTCATCTTCAAACAGGCTTAATGTGCTGTATTACAATCCAGCCAAATTACATTCAGATCAGCATGAAAACAAATTCAGGTGCACAACGGGCTTAATTATGCTACAGAGAAAAGCAGCACTAATAGCAGAAGGGGGCACTAGAAACTAGCTACCATGTTTTTCTGAATTTGTTTCTTCTTTTACAATCACCATAATATTTATAATATGTATTAAATAAATGCATGTCCGTAGTCTCATTTATTAGCTAGTTGCCTTTGCACTCTTTCCCAAGGTCTTACTGGATGTACTGGGATGTGCATCCCACCTTCAGCCTTTACCTTTTGTGACTGGTGTTCTTCAGCTGCTCTAAAGTTGCATAAGAGTTGCCAACTTCAGCAGGCCCAGCAGGGGTAATTGCACCCTACAGCAGTTCCCTTTTAGTAAAATGTGAGAGCAAGCTTGCATCGATGCAGAAACAAAGAATTACTTTCCAAATAAAGCATTATCTATTAACCCCTTAGAGAAACAAAAGCACTTGGAGCAAAGTACAGGACCAGCTGAAGGGGTGAAAGTTGAGTACCTACAGCAGCATCCATATCTCATTGGAACTTCCCTTCAAAGAACCTGGAAAGTTCTCTAGAAGCAAGAAGGATCACTATCTCCTCTCAATATAAACATTTTTTGTCTTTCCCACGATAAAAAGATCTTTTTTCCTGTTATATTCAACTAGTTTCACTGAAGAACTTTAATTATTCCAAGAGCTTCGTGATTTTCAGTTTACTTTGATTGTGAGAATGATCTTAGGAAAGAAAACTTTTACAAACAAGAGGCATTTAGAAAACAGTGGCCATCCTGTTATCCTAGCTAGTTTAGAGTTAAAGCTGTATGGGCTTTTAATCATAGTAATTATTTAAATTTCTTTGGCTTCACTCAATGTTGGTATTCTCTGGTCCATTATTCAAGCATAAAAACAGGGAACTCTTCTTAGAGCCACAGTAAGGCTCCCTAACGTGAAAATCTTCTCTAAAATACAGATTCTCTCTTTTGTTTTTTCTTTTTTAATTTTAGGTGCCAAAAACTCTTCCCTTCCTTTGAAAAGCCATAGACCTTTCCATGGGCCACCAGGTTTTATAGCCAGAGATACCTTTTTTATTTATTGTCTTTTGCTATCTATTAGCTAAAGTAAGGAAGATGTCCTATCCAAGATGGCAACATAAACTAAATTTCATATTTTCACATGCTTTACTTGGAACAACATTGCCTCATGTAAGGAGCCTGTGCCCATGGCAGGAGGGTTGAAAGTAAATGATATTTAAAGTCCCTTCCAACTCAATCCCTTCTAGGGTTCTATGAGTTCTGACTCTTTTATTTATCTCAAATTTTCCATTATTAGATTTAAAGCTATGATGCTTTTCTTTTGAAGAGACACTCAGAAATCTTTCCTTTCCCAAGTGTCCTGAAATGAAATAAGAAAGGGAAGAAAATATGCTTTAAAAATTTATATTGAGGGGTTATTGTAGATGACCCTGAAATTAGAGGTCAAGAAAATGCTAAAGGCATGTTGCTCTTTTAATGGAGGTTCTAATTCAGATCTTTTTTTCTCCCCATGTAGAAGCAGATACACAGGGACTCTGAAAAGGATGCACACAGGATCTGCTAAATGTGTTTCTAATTGTCTGAGTTTAATAATTGATAATATAGACAGAGCTCACGATTTTTTTTTTTTTTTTACATAAAAAATAATTGTGCCTGAGTTTCGCATAGTCTGAAATTAAATGTGTGAAGTGCTCCAGGGAGCAGCGTGTACGTGCTAGGAAAGATCATTCGTCTTGATAAGGAGGAGTTAGAATATGTAATATCTTTTATTTATTTGGACTGCAGTGGCATTCAAAGAGCTAAAGCAGGGCTGGTGAGCCATGGTGACAGGTGATGGCCATTCTCTTCCCCACAAGGAAGCAGTGGAAACTGTTGCCTACCTTCATTCCTGCATCCTTTTGCTCTCATCTGAAAGCTCAGAACAGGACCTCTGGCCTTCCAGGCTCCTCCCTCTAAGGTGATCTACATTTCTTTTGTGCAGACCTCTCTTTTATCCCCTTTCTTTCCATCTCCTGCACCTCAGGGAAGAAAAGAAGAGGCAGAAACAACTGCTTCAGATTTCTCCTATTTTCTACTCCAATTTGGTGGAAGAAGAATTATTTTTCAAGGACTGGGAGTAGCGAAGGGCGCAGGGCATATGAGTGATGTCTTAGGAGGATATAAGATCCTTAAATTTGGAGAAAACAAAAGCTCTGGAAAGACAGCAAGGGTGGTAAGGTGAAAGCTGGGCACTGGGGGAATCTTCCAGGAAACAGAGGTCAGAGGGCATCAGAAGGAAAAGAGATAAATTTATGCTGAAATATGATGGATGAGCAAAATGAGACAGTGACAAGTGAATGAAGAAATGAAAGAAAGAAGTAACAGAGAACTGTGAGTGTATAAAATTCTTAGTCTGTGCTTTAGAAGTTGAATAATTACGGTTAAAAATGTGTCATAATCTTTATATATTTATAGAAAAAGAGATGAAACTCACAGACCAAAATAATAGGAGGAGTCTAGAAAATGAAGAAAAGAACTGTAGAATACAGTAACAACTTTTTTCTTTCTCCTGGAGATTTACAGAAGAAGATATAAATGTGGAAAAAGAACCTGATATCAGGAAGCAATAATTTTAGCCAGGATGATTTATGTTTGCAGAAGTCAGGGTTAGGTCTGAATGGAAGCCCATCAAAATCCGGGTCAGTATTGCGTCAAAGTGCTTTGGATTAGAGTTCAGTGAACTCCATCTGTTGAGAAGCCTGATGAGAAGTGTTTTGGTTCAGCAAACAAACTATAACCCAACCTTATGGAGTTCTTACTATGACAGAGACAGAAAAAAAAAGGTACTTTCACAACATTCTGGACGCAGTCAAGTGTCCACAGGCAACTTGGAATATTCACTGTGACCATCTTAACTCCCTGCACTGAGATTTGGTGAGGGGCTGAGAAGGGCAACCACTGACAAAAAAACCTCCTGAATGTTTTCCATGCTGCTCGCTAGATCCAAAGATAATTTTGCAGGCCCAGCTTTCCTGGAATTGTTTTTCTGGGAGGGTGAGCAGCAAGACATCACCTTTCAAGAGGCAAAGTGAAGCTCTTCTGTCCCAGCATTCTTGCGTGGGTTTGCAAGGCTGTGCTCTTGGATCATCAAATAGATGTGCAGTGAATGCTCAGGAGATGGATTGGGTTCTTCTGGGCTTATTTTGCTTTGTAATGATGCTCTTATGCACTTGCCTAGACAGTACAAATAATACTGTGCTGGCAAATCTTCTGTGACTTTCTCGAGTGTGCCTGCATTGAATGCTTTTATGTGTTTGAAATCACAAGCTTTCATCTCTCATTTGAAGGCACAGCAGCCTTTAATGTGTGTGGTCAGGTGCCTGCAATTGCTTTCTTTCAATACAAAGAATCAGCACTCCAGAAAACAAGACACAATTCCTATATATGGGAATAACTCTGGATGAAAATGACTCCTCTCTTGTATTTCTGCACTAAACCTGGCTTCATGAAAAGATTTCTCTCCCCACTCACACCCCCTTCCAAGGAAATCAAAGAAATTCAGTGAAGCACAGGAAGCTGGATGCCAAATTAAAAAAAAAATAAAATAAGTTGTCATTATCATGGCCATCATGCTTAATTTTGTAAAAATCATAGGCAAAAGCTAGCCATGAAATTAAAAAAATCCGAATAAAATACACAATGGTTAATTTAAATGCAAAATTGGATCAGGAAAAATGCTTTTCCAGTAGTGAGAAATTCTGTGTGAAATTAGAGCAATGTAATAAATGGCACTGGTTAATGCACAGATTCTGATTGTGAAGAAATGGCAGTGATGCAAAATATGATTCTAAAATGTGGATTAAAAAATCACTATCATGTTATGGCAGAAATAGATGATATTTGAAATGACTAATTTATGACAATTTAATAGTCATTAAAGCAAATCTAGAAATAAAACAGTGCTGGAAATATATTTGTGTTATATTAAAGTCATGCTCATAAGAAGTTTGTGAAGGGTTACTAAGTGGTTAATCAACTGCAGAAGACTGTTCCAGAGTTTCTTCTTTCTCATTGATATTATACCCTCGATAGACCATTATGATCCTTAGATCAAAAAGATCTTTAGATCATTGGTTTCTTTTTCGAGATAGTACCCTTTTTTCCATTCCTGAATTAGTCCCAGAGGTTGATGGTCTTACAAAGCTGAGCACAGAGAATTGTCACTTTGATACACCGTCACTGACTCTATAAATAATTACCCAATATTTTCAAATAAAAAGTCACTTGAAACAAGACTTGGTACTTTCATTTTAAAAAGATGAACATGCTCCATAATGAAAATTCAATATTTTATTCAAGAAATGTATGAACAAAGGAGACCAACATATCTCTTGTAAATGTATATTTCTTAACAAAAGTGCTTCTTGAACATGGATCTTAATAGCAATATTCCTTTTATATAATTCATTAGCCATGTAGGACTGAGAAAAATTCCGTCATTTTATCTCCTCAAAGGATGAATATGGATAATGTGAAGTAGTTGGGGGGGGGGGGGAAGAAGTCTTTCCTTTTATCAGAGGTTGAAATTGATGTAGACGTACCAAAGACTTTGTGCCATTTTCCAGTGAAAACTCTATTGGGATATTCTGTAGAGTCGTGGCAAGATGATGGGATTTGGGTTGTGAGTTGGAATTATGAAATTTAAGTTTGTTCATTAGTTATACAGTGGGATATCTGTTTTCAGAGCTGTGCCTGTTGCACAACCAGTGCACTCAGAGCTCTGCTGGCATGGTCCAAGAGGTTTCTGGACAGGCACCTGCATAGGTAGGATAATGGATTGCCTGGAGACAGAATCAAAAGTTAAAAAACACTTGATTGATCCAGCTTTTAGAATTAAGCATTGGACTGTTTGTTACAGGAGTTGTTCAGATGGGAATTTCAAACTACAACTTCTGAGTTAGCTTTTGCTGCATCAGGACCATTTTATACACCTAGGTAGGCTGAGTGAACTCCTGGGTAAACTAAGCCAAAGATTTTTAACATCACTCCCACTACAGGAGTGCTGTGCATAGATGATATCATTGAACATAAACAGTAGAAATATTTTCTTGCAAACCTGGTTGTATAGGACAGTCTTTCGTATGTAGTCAAGGCATTTTTTTACATGTTTAAAGTGTATTAACTACCAAGATTTGCATATGCCCTGGGGTTCTTATGTCAGTTGGTCTGTCTGGATTGTCAGGAACACAGTAAAACAGTAGTTTGGGACAACTTTCTTGATTTGGGTCAAGACACTGATGCAAGGACCCTCTCTTTTAACAGGGGCTCCCAGGTCACCATCAGACATCATACAGTTGTTTGGGCAAATAAAATTGTCATGGCATTACCCTCTGCCAGAATCCCAACAAATGTATCTCTCCTTCTAGCCCTTTCCCTCTTTCTTTCTCTCTTTCTCTCTTTCTCTCTTTCTTTCCCTCTTTTTCTCTCTCTCTCCAGTTTTTGTATCTGTGTAACAGTTCTGATCATTCATGTGTAAGTAAAAAAAATACCAGTTCAGGCTAGAATACGTATTGAGACAAATGCTTGTACAAAGACAATGGAAAACCATACCTCGCAAAAGCGTGCTGAAAGAACTTGGCTTATTTAACATAATAAAACAAAGACTGTCATGGAATATAACTGTGATCTGTAAATATGCCAGGGGAGTAAACATTAGTGAGAGACAAGTACTGCTAAAGCACAATCTTTTCACATAGCTACTGTAAGGTAGCTGTGACTAGTCAGATACTGAAAGCTAGACAGCGATCCCCATGGAAGAAATGAGGCATAAAGGATATTCTGATAAGACTAATATGGGTAAAAATATGGAAATTGCATACAGAAGTTATGTAAGGGAACACATGATGCATGCCTGGGCAAGAAAAACACAGGTCTTTGTGGCCCAGAATGTCGCTTCCTTATCAATCTTCTGTGTTTCTTTTTCAAACTGTTAGAGAATGATGGTCTTCTATCTGTTGGATTATCTATTCCTTTACTAGATTGAGGCATATAGTGACCACCATCACCATCACTGCTGTACTTTGTGATTTTCTGCCTAAAACAGAGGCCTACAGGGTTTTTGCCATGTGAATAATTGTCCATCTGGACACATCACCAGCCATGACAATGCCTACTAATAGCTGTGGTTCCTGCATTTGTGTACTGACTAAAATAGGGTAGGTTCAGAGACATTTGAAAGCTGAAAAGGACCATCTTTCAGTCCAAATTCAACCACAGTCTGCATAGCCTTCATTGACATCATTTCAAATTATAAAATTTCAATAAGCAAAGAAATCACTGATTTCTGGTGGAAAATGGTGCTATCCTCATCTATGTTGGTGATCTTAATTAAAAATTCATTCAATTATTTTAACAAAGTTATCAAATTACTTACAGGATTCATTATGCTTCAGCTGCATCTGATAATCTTTCATTTAGGCAGGTTTCTCAGTGCTCCATTGAGCTATCCTACTCTGCAAGTCACTTAATGGTACTGTTTGTATGTGTATAGTGAAATATCTGCAGAATGGGGAAAGCAAGACAGGAGTCTGCAGGTCCTGTCTGGATGTTTTAATGATACCCCTGTTTGGCTAGACTCATTCATAATGCCACCTGTGAATTGGAAAACATCTGCAAGATGGATTTTTCAGGGGAAAAAAAAAAGAAAAAGAAGAAGTGTTGCTACTCTTTTAAAAGTAATTAAATTGAATTCCTGCTTTTTGGCAAGGTCCCTAGTCAAGAAAAAAAATTACAAATGAAATAAACCAGCAGCTGAAGGTAATCACAAGTCACGTGTGAACAACAGTTTTTCAAAGAGTGTCTTTAATAATGACATTCACTCAGATTTCAGCAGGCACTCATCAACAGCATAGGAGTCTTATTAAAAGCAATCACAGTCTTTTTGCTCATCTCTCTGAACACTCTTCACTTCAATAAGCTTCAGTTCAGTCCAATTAGTCATTGCAATTTAGTTTGTTCTATGCAAGTCACTGGCTTTTAATTGAGTCCAATTAGGCAAAAATCAATAAAAGTCAATTCAAACTAATTGTCTTCTATGCAAATCAATAGGATTCAATTAAATTCAATGTGGGTCTTATTCACTCTAATGATTGACCTGTTCCCCCTCTTCAGTTATAAAAAGAGGCCACACATTGTTCATTCTGGGGGTCCTTGACAAGTATATCTCTTTTATTGAGGGGATATAAATCATTAGGGAAAGTATGGAGAAAAAAATATGTAACTGGGTTATCCTTTTCCCATTTCTCACTCTTCAACAGTGAATTTTTTTCAGTGAAATCTTCTCATTCAGATTATGCAGAGGGTTGAATGCATGTGCAAATTTAGACATGCCTACATGGAAACTGAGCTATCCAGTAACAGAATTTAAAAACTGAAGAATGTATTTACTCTCATTCACAATGTTTATTTTTAACCTAGAAATTTCTCTTGATTTTAAAATGTGATTGTGCTAAAATGAGAAGTTTGCTGTTAGCCATATGTTTAACTTACAGCAGCCTTCTGAGGAGTTAATCCATGGAATGATCAGTCTTTCAGTGAAGACATTATTACACAGTACTACAATGTGTATTACAAAGAAAGCCTCACTATAAATAGAGGGGGGAAGGTATACACTATGATAATCACATAATCATTGAGATATGTGCTGGGTTTAGCTGGGATAAGTTAATATTCTTCATAGCAGCTCGTGTAGTGCTTTATTTTGGATTTGTGACAAGGACAGTACTGAAAACACAGTAATGTTCTAGCTGTAAAAATACAGTTCAGCAGATCTGCACAAAGTCTTCAACCATTTAAGCATGCTCACAGTTCAAAAGTGGGGTGGTTTTGCACTCAGATGGAATTTGATAAGTTTTGTTTTGTGTCCATTACCTTGCGTCCTGTCAGGCAGCAGAATCTGGTTCCTTCTCCTTCATTCCTTCCCATCAGGTATTTGTACATGGGATAAGACCCAGCTGTGTTTTCTCTTTTCTAAGCTAAATAGTGCCAGCTCCTTCAGCCTTTTCTCATATGATAATGCCGATAGATAGCAAGAATAAATTATGTGACTAAACCTTTTTTAATGGTATTACTTCATGCAGATATCTTCTTTAGAACCACATTTCTGCCTTTTTTTAGGAATCCAAAATTTTTCTTTTGCAATTAGTACCCAATTAGCACTCATTAAAGACCTGTATTTCTGGGAAAATTGAAATCAGAAAACATACGAAAAAGGAAGTCCATGCAGGTTTTCCTCACAGCTAACTAAGTATCCTCTATATTTAGATATGTCTAAATCTGTAAGACTGCTCAGAGGCAAGAATTGATTAACTGAACAATGTGGTCCAGTGGAAGGTGTCTCTGCCCATGGTATATGTGGGAATCCAAAGTGGAATTCAAACAAAAGTTTCTTTTTAGGTGAACCGAGAGGGGGAATTGTGGGAATCCATAAAATCAGAGGGTTTTGGGAAAGCTGCAGAAGGCAAGCCTCAGAGACAGCAGAACTGTGATTAGAGCTAAGCAGTAGCCATGAGATAGGTCAGCACTAGCCATGAGATAGGTCAGCAGAAAAATTATATAAGTAGAAAAGTAAGGACAAATAGAACAATGGTCTGTGTATTAACACTTGCCTAGAATAACTCCCTAAGCTACAGAAAAGTATATATAGTGAGATATTAGGAAGTTTTAAGCTTTATAATGGAGCTCTGTCCATTGTGTTTTAAGGCATGCAAGCAGGTATTGTATTCGAAATAAGCAGGGATTGTTTTAACCGAAGGTACATGTGTTTGTAGTGGTTGGATAGAACTACTGTCAATATGCTTTTGCTTTGTGTGGTTGGTCAAAAAACTTATAAAGTGAGTTGTAACATTAAGTTCTTTGTCTGCTGCCTGGGATGTGAGCTGATAGCATTTTCCCACTGTCATAACCATGTAATGAGGCTGATGCTGGAAAATAAAACAGCTCAAGGCACGTTCCACAGTAGTCCTGTCCTGTTTGTGATTTGTACATAGCTCCCCACCGGCGATAGTATGGAGGTTGGAACTAAGTTATTTTTAGGTCATTTCTAACCCAAACCATTCTATAATTCTATTACCCTATTCTTGGTGAAGAATGTGGCCTGAGGACTAATGCCCCACACAGTTCAGGTTTACTTTGGAAGGGACATTTGTTTTACCATAGAAGGCAATGATTAATGGTTTAAGTTCTTTAAAATGTTGCTGTGTTGTGAAGCACACCCTCCTGGTCTCCACCTGGTTAGGATGTGGGTACCTCATAGTTCCAGCTGTGCTATGCTTTGCTCTCTAAACAGTTTTAGGGGCTGGGATAGGTGGTGATTCAAGAAAAGGTGGTAACTCAATTATTCAGGCACCTCTGAAATGCTCTTTCTATTCTGGTAATGCTCTCTCTGAGCTGTGCAGACTGCCTGAATCCAGCAAATGTTGGGTCAAGCCCTTTGGAAGGATGAAGCTGAGGGAGAGGCAAAGTGCAAAGTAGGTGATACTGAACCTGTGAATGAGAACAGAGAGCTGTATATGTCACACAAAGGGCATGTAAAGGTGGATTGAATAATGAGAAATTAAGGAGAGAAGTTGATAAACCAGCAGTGAAAATCTAGAACAACTGCACAGCAAATCATCCCTTAACTTTGACAGTGCAGTAGATATTCCTTCCAAAAGATCCATATCAATACTTCTTGAAAAGGAGGAGAAAATACGAAAGGTAACAGGATAAAAAATTTCTGGATTAAAAAGCAGCTAATTGTTAAGAAATTGTACCCTATTTCTGCTAAAAGTCCACTTTAATTTTTTTCACTCTTTGAAATATAACGTTGGTTTCATAGATGGTAAAATAAAGCTTGCGGTGTATTATTTTTATTTTTTTATTTTTACATTAGATGTCTGTATGTGTTCCTCTAAAAACGAGATTAAAAATAAAACTTTGTTGAGAGTTCATCAAACTGAGGTAGCCCTTGAACATGGAATAAAGTAGTAGAGATACTACCTTGACTTCAGATTAAAAATTATGTTACATTCTTTAATATATTTGCTAATCTTAATTTTACAGTTTTCCAAAATGCTTATATTTTTGAGGAAGATATGATATTGTTTTAATTGTATGAGCATAAGAGTGTATGTTTGGGGCAGTTTTAAAGCTTGGAAATAAAATCTGAACTTAGACTAAAACATATAGGTATGGCATAGTAGATAGATTTGTTTGGGCAACTTAACCCCAATCTGTGATGGTGTTCACAGGGGTTCTCAGGTGAGGCAAGAGACGAGAATGTTGACTCTATGTTCAGAAGGTTTGATTTATTATTTTATGATATATATTACATTAAAACTATACTAAAAAGAATAGAAGGAAAAGTTTCATCTTAGAAGGCTAGCTAAGCTAAGAATAGAAAGGAATGAATAATAAAAGTTTGTGTCTCAGACAGAGAGTCCAAGCTAACTGGGCTGGGATTGGCCATTAGTTATAAACATCTAAGATGGGCCAATCACAGATGCACCTGTTGCATTCCACAGCAGCAGATAATCATTGCTTACATTTTGTTCTTGAAGCCTCTCAGCTTCTCAGCAAGAAAAATCCTAAGAAAGGATTTTTAATGAAAAGATGTCTGCGACACCAATCCTTTCTTTCCATGCCTTTTGCCATATATATTACATGCAATCAACATTTAGCAGACAGTAAAAACATCCCTGATGGCAGTTAAATGTTTGACATAAATTAATCAGCTAATTCATAAATAGTGAAATTGTCCTGACTTGAAATAGGTTTCAAGTGCAGAGATCTGCAATTATAATTGTTATTTTGATTGAAAAAAAAATTAAATATGTGTATATACTGAAAGCACAGCCCCATCTTTTTTAAATGTGGGAAATGTGTAGTAAGTTGGCTTCTTAGATAACAGCAGGACAAGGACAAGTATTTAAAAATCTTCAGTGAAGCCCTGCAGTGCAGTTTGAAAAGTGTAGTTGGAGATGTAGTGCTGAGTGTGCAGAGCGGCTTTCACGTGGTATCCAGCTGCAGTATGGGATCAAGCTACTTATGTCAACACATTGGAGATGAGATTATTAAAAGTTGTATCATATCCTAAATATTTTCAAGCTTGAAATAAATTAGAATATTTTTTGTTCTACACAAAAGGGGTTCACGAGTAAAAGTGAGATGAAAATTTCTGCCCTAAAGCCTCAGAAGAAAAAAAACCAAACTGTTTCCCAAATGTTTGCCCACCTGTATGTTTCCAATTTCAAAGTGCCTTGTTTCTCATAGTATAAATTATGTCTTTATACTGGATTGTTCTTGCTCATGCTGAGTAGTAACTATTTCTATGTCCCTATTGATGTCAAGAGCTTTGCATGAGTCTAAAATACCACCTGACTTCCTGCAGGGATCATGTCATAACCTAGGTATTCAAATATAAAAATAGTGTTCAAATTATTATGATTTCAAGGCAATTTAGAGAATAAAAAGGTAGAAGTTCTCCTTTTTTTAAATTAATTTCTGCTGTGGACACATATTTATTAATAAAGGGGAAGAAGGGATAGAATCTTTCTTAACCTTAAAAGTCCTCAATGCTCCACCATTTCAAGCGCAGCCATGGCTTACAAAAGTCTATTATCAATTTGCAAAGTTTCTGTTAAAGTAAATGCTCAAATAGTTAAATGGATATAGAGACAATATTTGTCCTAAATGTTTCTTGAATTGATGGGCAGACTAAAAAAAAAATATATATAAAAAGAAAAGACACAAACTATTCCTGACTATATAATTCAAGAATGCACATAAACTTGGAAATAAGAGCTGGAGGAACAGCATAACAAAATCAAATTAATGCTTTATTGAAATACCATGAAAATTCATCAAATACATAATACGCAATTTTATACTACATAAAAAGGCCAAAGTGGCAATTACTAGATTGATAAGGAAAAGATCTACTAGATTCACTGTAGGTATGACTAGTCCAGGCTCTGAGCAACCCAGTCCAGTGGCAGGTGTCCCTTCCCAGGGCAAGAATGTTGGAACAAGGTGATCTTTAAGGTCCCTTTTAACTCAAACCACCTCATGATTCTATGACACTACAGTACTTATTCCAGTGCCAAAATAAATTACAAAAAATAGGTGTGAGCTGCACCACAAATGTGTAACTTCATATTTTGTGTACAGAGAGGCCACCCCAGATGATACTTTCTCTGAGCAATCTCTCAGCTTCCATGGGTTTGCTGCTAAGGATTTTCCTGTGTAATGGTGGCTACCTTGCTGCTTCATCTTCTGAAGGATTTCTCCTCCATGATCTGCAGCAGCACCTTTTAATTTGCAGTCAAAGAACTTCTTTCAGATTCCGCAAAAAAACAGTACAGTTCTTATTCCAGTGAGTTCCAACTACTCTTCTTTCTCCAGAGCAGTCCTATCAGGTAAGTGTGAGGTGATTTACTGTCTTCTGCATATCCCTATATAAATTTTTTAGTAATCATCTAATTCCATTGCTCAATTTCTCTACTTCTGACTAAATTTTCAATATATTTATTATTTTTAATACTCTCCAATCTATTTTCTTCTGTAATTTAATCCATTCTGCTATTATTTTCACATTTTTATCAGTTTCATGATGTATAGCACATTTTGTTTCCCTGTGTTTCCCTTCCTTGTTATTTGATATTTCTAATTAATTGGTGATTGAAGATGGTGGTTTGGAAAAAAAAAGTTCTCATTACTGGAGATAAGGGAAAATAAAAGCTGCTCAAGACCTTTTGATCAGTTGAATGACCCATAAAGAGTGGATTTGACTACTTAATTTCTTTTATCTAGGAAAAGAAAAGGTAAAAGAAGAATGATAACATATTTAAAGAAAGAATCAGCAAAACTGTGATTGAGAGGTTCAAAGAATATTCATAGAATCATAGAATGGTTTGGGTTGGAAGGAACCTCAAAGATCATCCAGTTCGAACACCCTGACATGGGCAGGGCCACCTTCCACTATCCCAGGTTGCTCAGAGCCCCATCCAGTCTGGCCTCCAGGGATGAAGCATCCACAGCTCCTCTGGGCAGCCTAGTTCAGTGCCTCACAACCCTCCCAGTAAATAATTTTTCCCAATATCTAATTTAAACCTACTTTCATTCAATCTGAAACCATTCCTCCTTGTCTTATCACTCTCATAAAAATTCTCTCTCCATTTTTCTTGTCAGCTTCTTCAGGTGCTGGAAGGCCAAAATTTGGTCGCCCCAAAGCCTTCTCTTTTTCAGCTGAACAATCCCAATTCTCTCAGCCTGCCTCACAGCAGAGGTGCTCTGATCATTTTGGTGACCTTCTTTGGACTGGTTCCAACAGTGATATCATTACTGTGATGGGGACCCCAGAGCTGGCTGCAATGCTTGATTTTGTCACTGCAATTGCCTAATCCATAAATCTGCCTTAAAGGTAAGAGGATGTGTGCAATAATCTTGGAAGGGTGGAAGGTAATATTCAACCAGAAGGGAAGGGTGGGAGGAGGGAACTTTTAAATTCTCATTCTTTCAAAGCAGAGTGCTTCATGACACCAGCAAACATCTCCTAAAATTGTATTTTATTTCTTTCAAATATTTCTCTTGGGTTGTCTTGTAGTTTAATGTCTTTTGTGTGTTAGTCTGAAGACAATTTAGATAAGGGTGGGGAGAGTCTGAAGTATGAGAGAGTAGGTCTATAGCATTTGTGTTATAGAGTAACATCGAGTGTTAGAAGATAAGTGGAGGAAATATTGGCACTTACACTTTGAAAGAATTTTCCTCTGTTCCCTGTTTCATAAAGAAAAGGAAGCATTAAGAACTCAAGTTCCTCAAGCTGGGAATGGAAGTAACCATGACACTTACTGAAAATTTGAAAGTTGCACTAAGAATTGGTAGAAGATTCAAAAGAAGGCTTGGACAAAAGATCAAAGGAAAATGGATAGACCAAATCCACATGTACCGATGACTTATTTATCATTTATTTTACTCTTGGAAGTTAGATTTGTATTATTAATAGTAATAAAGTTTTTGCCCAATGTCTTAATGTTCAATAAATTTACTAATTCTTTAAAGATCAAATTTCTCTAATGACTAAAGCAAGGGAATAGGGGCAATTTGGCTGAGATGAGCACAAGTATTTTTTTGGACCTGGACCATGAGGACATAGTGTTGCAAAGGTAACTCCCTGCCTACTTTCTGAACCCAAATCAGTGCCACGTCCTCATAAACTATAGATCTCACATATCCAGTTTGTTTCCCTCTCATACTCAGAGGGACAAGGTATGAAGTATGGATTACACAAATCCAGAATCTCCTCAGTTAACTCATTTGGATTCTTCCCCAATATTTTTGATGTTTCAGTGGAACAAATGGGTTGTTCTGGCCTGCACAGCAGTCAACAGAAGACATGCAAACATTTTGCTATTAATGTGGCTTGGGGATATAAATGATGTCTGGTAAAACCAGCTCTGTTTTGTTAGGGTCACCTCCAATGGTGGTAATTGAGCCAGCTCCATTTAATAACTGTTTAATTCTCTTCCTCTTTAGTGTCACATTGAATCAAAAGTTCTCATTTTTATTTTCTTTATGCTTTATTTCAAAGCTAAATGGACTGTACATATTACTCGTCTTAATCCTTCATGGAACTAGTGCAAATTGACATTTTCCACATCCCAGGGTAAGACAAAGATTAATTAAAACCTCATGCTGGCCCATTATCCTCCTGTATTAATTTTGTTTCTAATTCCCATGCATTTTTAGCTAAATTTAAAATTATTCCTTTTCCAAATATGAATAAATCCGAGCATCAGACTCTCAAAAAAGAGAAAAACCCCCAGGAGACACCCATGCATTGGTAATATGCATGACCAAATGATAATAGGAAATTTCCCAAGACATCCAGTTCTCTAGCAAATCCCAGGCCAGTTTTGCAGAGTTCAGATAAATAGAGATGAATACCCAAACTTCTAATTGCTCATCCAATTAAAGACAGTGAATCATAGTCATATTCACCTTAAAGAATTGCCAGGAAGAAAAAAGCAATAGAGTTGTAGAGAAAGCTGAATGGGAAATCACTCTTATGGCTCCCTGGTTTCCACATAGTACAATTTCATCTTATATGGAAAGACACTATATTATTTATTTGTGTGTTTTTGTGTGTCTTCTCAACCATAACAAACACACCCAGTAAATGATTATTTGGAATGAAGATTTTCACAATAAGGGTGCTCTTTCTTGAGGAGAATTGAGAAGGTAAGAAAAGATGATGAAATTTGTCTGTTGCCACCTTGGACTTTTACCACTTTCAGTATTGGCCATAACTCTGTGAAAATGTATTTTGATTTTAGTAATAATTATTAAATAGAACAAATTGTCAGTCTAAAAAGAACAGAAAAAAATTATGCAAGTAAATAAATGATCTTCAATACTCTGGAGGTTGCATTGTAAGTATATTCAATTCAGAATTGCTAGAAGTCTGAAGAACTACACACAAAATATATTTTCCTTACTTTTTCCTTCAAGCACCTGACTGTACTACAGAAACCTTTGCTTCAACTTTTCATAGGGTTTTGCGTGTTCTAAAATACTCAAGAAACACTCAGAGGCACCATCCCACCACCTCTTAAATCCGACCTGATATAAAGTCCCTACTAGAAATGTGGAGATGTCTCCATTCCTGATTAGGGTCCAACAAGCCCCATCCTGTGGGGGAGTCTATGTCACCCACTTCTCTAGATACTGTGGGCAGATGGAAAAAATACAGATGTGGAAATTGTGATGAGGGTGGCACAGAGCTGGGAAGGGTTCTTTCCTTCCACATTGCAGGGAGAGACAGGTGCTGCTCATGGGGAAGGAAAACATGGGCCACACAGAGAGAGTCAAAAAGTCTTACACTTTTCCACCTTTTTTTTCTTCTTTTTTTTTAAATCTGTTTAACTTCCTACTCCCCATCACGATTTTCACCCGGTCTATTGCTTTCTACATCCACAGACTATTGGCATGTTTTACCTTTGGACTCACATTGCATAGGAGGAACACAGAACAGGATCTTTGTTCCAAAGAGGAAAGGGAAAGTACAAACCAGTACACCCCTTGTAACCTGTCACAAAAGCAGAGCTCACCTTGCCCACATGCTCATACCACATCCAGCTGCAGGAGGCAATGTCAGCTTTATTATTCCTCATGAAAAATCCAGAACATATTTAGGAAAATCTAGAGGCATCTGCAATTTGTTATAATTTTTTAGATTTTTTTTTCATCAAAGTTTATTCATTCACAGACTGTCTTTTCCCATAACTCTTACTGTCCGTCTGTATTAGTCTTTTGTTTGTGTGATTTGTCACCTCGTAGCCTTACCACAATATGCTGTTATTAAAACCTAAAAAAGTTATAATTAGTTGAGAATGGAGAATAGAAGATATAATCTTCTGTTGTAAAACTATGAGATGAACTGGATTGAATAATACAATTATACAAGATTTCCTGCCATGTAATTATACTCCCTGAAAAAAGTCAATTTATACATCAATTTGAAATGTTTGAAACAGTGAATGACTGCTTCAAAATGCATTTTTATTATTAAAAACCTCTGTAATCAGAAAGTCAGGAATAGGAAAAAGTAATATAAGTTATTTAATACAATTATTTAATACTATTTTTAATATATTTTCTATACCTTTCTAATTTATAAAATATTTTCTTGCCACTATGCTAGGTAGTTCAGAGAAGGACAACACATAATTTATTCTGCTACATAGGGCCAGCAAATCCCCTTATTCTTGCTTTAATTCTACTCTATTCTTCACAGCACATCACCACTGTTTTGGGTTTTTTCCCTATAAGTTAGTGAAGCAGTGTCATTACGCCTTTCCAGAAGTCCCTACTGTCTCTTTCCTTTCCATTTTATAAAATTAAAAAAAAAAAAAGTTTTTAAAAAAGGTATTGGGCAAAGGTATTTTTTGGTTAAGTTGTTAATACTGTATGGTTTCTAATATGAAGGATATGGTCCAATAGCCCATTTCCAACCTGGAATGAAAAATTTCAAGTGGTCTTAAAGTTCTACTGGTAGAGGCTGGAGAACTGTAATAATTCCCTGCCCTGCACATTCTGACATTCAATTCCACCTACCTGCACAGTAGGACATGTGACTGAGGGTGCATGTGGGATCACAGGTTCTTTTTCTGTGCATGGACACAGCATATCTTTAAGAAATTAGTTGGAAATTCAATGCTGCTGGAAAACCTATTGTCTTTTTGTGCAGCGTGGTAGGAACTTGTCTGCCACAGGGGAAAAAGAGAAGGAATTGCAGGAATAAAAATGCACACAGCATCAGGAACACTGTAAATGACAAACATAGCTTCAGGGAAACAAAAAAAAAAAAAAAAAAAATCAAAAAACCCCCAAACCAAAACCACAAAATCCCCACAGATTGCTCAAACATTTCCCCCTTTTTGTACAGAGATCCCTACTTTTCAATTTTAATCTATTTCTTGGATAAATAAACTGCTTTCCTTGTTAATGCCTTTGTGACTCATTTCTTTCCTTTGTAGTAATTATTCATCTGTATAAAATTTTAGCAAATGATAAAGAAGAGCAATGTCACTCGGGTGATGATGCTTTGAATAAAAATGTATTGGCAAAGAACAACACTGGTAAAATTAAAAGCACTGCTATTAATCAGCTGACCTGGCCGTTATTAACTCCAAGTCACTTGTGAACTGGATAATCTAAGCAATTATTAAAGCATGAATGTGAATTTAGCTAATGCCCTCATCCTCCACATCATTATCTTAGGCATAATCACCCTTTGGTCCTTGGATGTCTTTTTCATCTGAGTGCAGAAAATCTCATCGTGCTGTTTTCTTTAATGACAGGAATACAAGGCGAAATTCCCTGCTAACACAGACCCTATGTTTTGCAGTATTCCTCTGTCATATTTGAAGGTTTGTTATGCCATTAATTAAAAAAAAAAGAAAAATATAACAACGTATTTTGCAGTAGCACTTTTGCACTGAAATAGTTTAGATCTAAACTACACTTGTAAGTGCCTCATGTGATCTGTGGCAAAAGAAGACTTTGCAAAGACAGATTTATTACATCAGGGAAGATGTCGAAGGCAGGTTGGATAAATTGACCTCTCCCAGTGCCTGCCTCTTTTCAGCGATTGTAGTAGGTTTCATGAGTAGGAAAAGCTCGATAACTGTGCTGGATGTTGAACCCTCTCCCAGCTTGCAGAGTGGGCTGAGTGAAGAGGCAAACACTGTGCTCTCATCCCTGGCAGTGATACACTGTGCAAGCTGAACAAGGAAAGGGACTCATTGCAGTCCTCTCTTTTGTGCCCCTGGGACCTTGGTTTGTGAGGTTTTCATGGGAGGGATTCCTCAACTGTGTCTTAGTTCCTTTTATCATCATAAGAATAATATCCATTACAGAATTTAGGCTGTTCTGCTCTCCAGAAGCATCCTTTCTTAACCAATTAATGTTTCCTAGAATCCTACAAGATAAGATAAAAAAGGAGCTGACACAACTGTAGATACACAAGTTATGCCTTGTAATTAAATTTTTTAATTATTCATATCTACATACATAAGTATAATGGCTGCTTGTATGTGTGTGTGTGTTGTTACTGCGACTGTACAAGCTGTGCATAAAAGAGAAATTAAATTTCTTTCAAATTCTGTGCTAGGAATTAATCAAAGTGTAATGTCTGTGTTCCCATGTTGCTGTATTAGAGAAGGAAAAGGGAAGGGAGGGGAAGGGAGGGGAAGGGAAGGGAAGGGAAGGGAAGGGAAGGGAAGGGAAGGGAAGGGAAGGGAAGGGAAGGGAAGGGAAGGGAAGGGAAGGGAAGGGAAGGGAAGGGAAGGGAAGGGAAGGGAAGGGAAGGGAAGGGAAGGGAAGGGAAGGGAAGGGAAGGGAAGGGAAGGGAAGGGAAGGGAAGGGAAGGGAAGGGAAGGGAAGGGAAGGGAAGGGAAGGGAGAGATCAATCATTACTGCCTCAGATCCAGCCCATCTCAGCTCCTGAACAGTTTGAGGCAGTGTGACAGGTCACTGGCCACACCCATGTCAGGATCTTTTATGGGCTCTGGCGTCCCAGGGCCCTGCCCCAAGGAGGGTTTTGGGTGTGCCAGTGGCTTGGCTGGACCAGAGGCTCCAGTGGGTGTGGCATGCAGCAGTGCACTGCCCCCCCCCCCATGCCAAACTTATCCTGCCCCAACCCAAGCACACACTTCAGTTGCTTTGAGCCATTAATCATCTATCTATTCCTACAACAGCCCAGTAATGTATGAAAGAGGGCATTAATAAGTTACCTAAAATTAAAATAATAGAATCATAGAGTAGCCTGTGTTGGAAGCGACCTTTAATAACATCTGCTTCCAGTCCCCTGGATTTTGGCAGGCTCACCTTCTGTGAGAACCAGGTCTCCAAGCCCCATCCAGCCTGGCCTTGAACACTTCCAGGGATGGGGCACCCGCAACTTCTCTGCTGTGAAATCATTTTTTGAGGAGCTTTTTAGTATCATTAATGACTTCATTCCTTATGTCTGATGGCATTTGACATGTGCTAGAGTACACCCTGGGCTCTTGCTTTGGTAGTACAGCTCTTCTGCAAGTAAAACTTGGTATCTCTGTGTTTTGTACTTGCCACTTCAATCTATCAGTTCATTCCATAGGAAATTTCAGCTGCTTCTTGCCTTTATTTGACAACTGAGCTTAGTCTCTGATGAGTTATTTTCCATAGTTGTTGTTTAGCTTTAAAAAAATTGAATTTTTGTTTTCCTTGTAATTGTCACCATCTTTGTTTTCTGTACTAAGACCCATCCAATAGCACTGTTAATAGTGTTATGAATTAAACCTAAGTGAGAGCCAATGACAAGGCATTCAGTGCCTTTTGTAATCTGGGGAATGATTGAGCTAAGGACAGCCACTTTTTGGGGTAAGCTGTGGCAAAGAAAGTCTATGTTGAAATATGATTATCTAACATTTTTTACCTACCACCAGATGTCTACATCTGGGCAAAGAGATCAATTTCCAAATGCCAATTGTATAGATATCTGTATATGAACCAACAGGCAGATGAACCCTACACAGCCCCTCACTCATTCCTCCCCAGTAAAAGTAAAAAGTAAAAAAACCGTGTGAGTGAAAACAAGGACATTCTCATAGTTAAATCAAAAGCCATACTGTTTTGGTCACAAATCCACAACACAACATCTTGTAAGTTACCATGAAGAAAGTAAATTATATTCCAGCAAAAGTTAGAACACTGTTCTATAAAATCTGTGGAGAACACTGACAGAGTAGGGAGCCGTTGACACATTTAAGCCGAAGATTAGGATTCCTTCTATGACCTGTATAAGGAACCTATATAACTAAATTGTCAAAATATTTGATAAAGTGAAAATTACACTACATTGCATAGATAAACTATTTTCCCAAGTGAAGATGGAGCTGCTGTGGTTCTGGATCTCACCCATGTTTTTATGTAGATTCATGAGTGTAGGTGGCTAGAACTGCATGAGATGTTTCTGTTCCAAAACTACAGAAATCTTGGTATATATAGCTATTCACCTCCTTGTACTCAGTTTTCAAAAAGTGTAGAAAATTAGGTAAAAATCTGCTGCCAAGATATCATGATCTATGTTGAATTAAATAGCTTTTAGACTGTCTTATAAAGAGAGAGTATATCACCTCTATGTTATTTTTTGATTGCAATCTCATTCCTTGATACTGGTATTTATGGTCCAATTTAATCCAAAACTTGACTCTAAGGAAATTGAAATCAACATTGTCAATGGGATAGATTTTTTTTAAAAGTCAGTTATTAAGAATTTATTTGATCAGAACAAAAAATAGTTTTTTGTGTTGTCAGTTTTTCTTGGGATTTATTGACTTGCTCAAATATCATTTGAGAGAAAAACAAATACGTTTCAGATCTACCAGTGGTTTGGAATTTATAGCTACTTACATCGATCAGAGATTTAAAAGAAAAATGAAAACTGCAGAACAAAAGAACAGTGGCACAAATAGCTCCTAACAACCTAAATGATTTAGGCCACAACAAACTGCTTGACACAAAGGAGCATGTGATCAAAACTTTTCAAAAAAACCTTCAGGTTTAGTTTATCTCCTGAATAAAAATGCAGATTTATAATTATTTTCTCAAGTCTACTACCTTTTTTGTCTAGAAAATCTTGTGCCTATTGTAGGTCGTGTTTCCCATTAGCATGTCTGGTGTGGGTATCTGAGTTGGGATTCTTGGAAGAACAGCACAGGTACCATATTTAAACAACTTACTCATGACTCTCTGCAAAGGGCTTCTAAAATTACTTTCTCAGCATTTAGTTGGTGGCATTCCTCCAATTTTAAATGCCTGGAGATAATAACACTGTTGTATTCAGTCTATTACACCATTTCAGACCATTATGAGCAACAGAAGTTGGAGAATTCATACTGAGATTTAGAACTTCAGAACATTCAGGTTTTCTCTTTAATATCCATGAATTGTTGAATTGTGACTGAAAGTGTTCAAAAATTAGTTAGATAGTGTTAAATGTCCTTATCTTAAAATGACAATAATATACACCAAAATTCATAGTGAATTGAATGATGAATGTGTGGTAACTCACAATAAAGCTGGACTTGGATGTCTCATTTGAACCATAATGGATGGCTGTGGATTTCCCAAATGTACATTTGTGTGGTGCCTTCACCAATTTAAAGGCAAGAAAATGTACACTGAGTGAAGATATGACCCTACCATCTATTGAAGTATTAGTTAGTGAGGCAATGAGAAAGACTAAAAGCAGATTTAGTTAAGTGGACTTTTATTTGGGTTGTTCAGGGGCTTAACTAAGAAAGAATTAATACACTTAAAATAATTGTTTGTGGAAATGGCCATAAACGTAATTTGGTAGGACTCCTTGTGAGTAAGATGATGATTTTCTGCACTCTCATTGTCACTTTATGGTTTTTACACAATCACAGGAGATGAAATGCTTGTAGGGTGAGCTATTATTCAATGAGGATAAAATATCTATGTTAGTGAGTTCCTTTCCTGTGGGAATGTGACAGAATTTTGTTGTTTTCAGATGGAAATACTGCTCTATGTTCCTATGCTTTGAAACCATCATCTCTATTTTTGTACATCACAGATGTCTGATCCTCATAGGGTAGAGATTTTAAAAGGTTCATGTTTGATCAGTCCTTGACTCTTCTTCTCACACAGCTATCAGAGATATCAATTAGTGCTATTTGCCATAGTGTTTTCTTGTGACAGGGACCTTTCCTAGCAATATATTCTACTGGTAATCATTATTCAGGCTTAAAAACATACAGTTTTGTTCTGGGCCTGGGATTTAAAGAGCCACTTGAGTTCTGATTTTGTCTTGTATGATAGTATTGCAATCAGGTCCTGGTGAGGCAATTTTATTTTAATTGATCAGCATTATTACTAATAATAATAGATTTATGCAATTTGGTTTTTAATGAGGCACAAATCAGACAGTTATTCTGTGCAATATAACTTCTGGTCCCTGGATAGCTGCCTTTCATTTCAAAATTATGGAGAAGAAAATCCTAAATTCTTCTCTAATAAGTTTCCTTCTGCTCATTTACAATTTATTTGTTCATTTTAAGAAGAATACATTTTAGATTTCATTCCTTCTTTTCTTATCATTGTGATAAAGACCTAACATTATGATCATACTTTGAAAATAATATTACCTATTTTATTCTAGTTGTAATGTATTTTACCTATTTGATTCTAGTTGCTAATATATTTCTGAACTATTAATTTTAATAGAGGTTATTAGTGACAAAAATAACTAGCTGGGGGAAAACCTGAAAATAATTGTTGATTGGATGGAAGTGGTAAAAATCTGAAACAATCCTCTCTCTAAAAGGTCATGATATTTAACATTTACTTTCAATCAGAAATAGGTGAAAAGTGAACAACAAATTAAGTAAACAGGAAATTTGATGTGATATTAAAAAAAAAAAGTGAAATAGTTCTGAAAAAGATATTAGGTATTCATGTATTCAGTTGTAAGGGAATAGGGTATTCCCCTGCACCCAGGAGGATCAATGCTACTTAAACCATACCATTTGAAGCTTAATTTAACTTTTCTTTTAATTTATAGTTGACTTTGGATGCAGACACATTCTTTAATGATCAGAAGTTAGGGATAATCCCAAATTAAAACTAAAAAAGCCCCAGTGTTCCAATTTAATTATCTCAAATTGCTTCAAGACACTGAAACTATCTCCTTTAAAAAAAAAAAAGAAAAAAAAGAGCTTATGTTTTCTACATATCCATGAGAAGAGTGTATTTTGCCATAATAATGTTTTTATGATGATGAAAATAAATCTCCAGACATTATTTCTGAAATTTCACTAATTGACTTTAATTATCTGTGTGCTTTGAGTACGAGGTTTCTTGTCTTTTTAAATAACCATTTAAAATTTAAAACAAACAAACAACAACAACAAAAAAAAAAGGTTAAGCAGAGAAGGTGAACTTCAAATTCCTCAATAATATAACTTGCTATTGTCCTGCTTGTGTTCTGAAATATGGAAAGCCATTGTCATTTCCTTCCTCAGGACTGTTGGAGCCTGCTGGAAAGATCACTTTGTCATTGTGCCACAGGCCCATATCCCTCTTCCTTTTCTGAGGGATGCTCCAGGTCATTCAGGTCTATGAAAAATTCTGCTTCTGAGGCAAAAAACATCTGCCCAGGTTGTCATTTGTCTCTCTCCCAAATTAGGTCTTTTGGGAAATATTTTTACAAAACACCCCTTTATTAACAACCCTGCAAGGGTTGGTCAGCTCTATAGCTCTGACTCTATGCACAATTTTTTTTTTTCCTTTCACAAAAAAAAATTCTCAGTAATTTCACTTCTTTATTTTATTAATGTTTAAAACTAAAGCACTTCCCCTTTGGTATTGTTCTTGTATGCATATATCACATCGAATGAGCAGAGAGGGTTTGGTATTTAGAAGAAGGCAAACCAGAATTTCATGTTTCCATGTGCAGATGTGCAGATGTTCAATGATGTCTCTTTGGCCCTTCAACTAAACTTTTAGTTGTATTAGGACCTCAGCAATGTAGCCACATAAACAGCGATGCTAAACCTTCCTAAAACAAACAGTTGGAAACACAAACCAAGCAAAGATAAAGAAAGACTGGGAAATGATGACTGAACATTGGTTTTTCCCTTTAAATGAGCTGTTGATCTTCTGCATGAAGATGGTTAAACCTACATTTATCCAGGAACTTCACATAGATTCCTGTGAACTGTCAGGGTGGTCAATCCACACATTCCTGCTTACCACTCACAAGATCTTCTACTTCCCTTGATACCTGTCAGTCCCTCTCTTGACTCTCCACTCCATTCTCTGCCCTCTTTTTTGCAACACAAGCCCTTCAGACAAGTGGCAACCTCTGATGGTGCATCTGTTGGGAGCACCATGTAATGTATCAGTATAAAACATTCATAGCAGTAGATACACAATGCACTGACCAGCAAAAGACATGACTTAGGAAGGCAACAATTAAAAATTAATTTCTGCTTTATGATTGGCCCAGAGAAATGGACTAAATTTTCAGAGTTAATGGATTTTTCTGACTTTAGTAAAATCTTAAAATGTACAAACCACAAATTATTTCTATTGCTCTTAAAAAAAATCAACAACTGCTTGCATGTGGTTTGCTAAATATAATGTTCTTTGCTGTTTATGCAATAACGTTTTTATATTTGTTTATTTCATGTTTATTTATACTAACAAATGGGGGGGTTGTGTAATTTTTTGACTGGGACAGCTCAGCAGAGATGCAACATCTGGCTGCTCAATGAAATCTTGCATTTCATCCAATTTCCCCCCTGGGTTGACTAGAAGAAAAAAATCTGAAATTGATAAATACCAACCACTTTTTCTGTGTCTGAGAAATTAATTTCCAATGTTCATTGTAAGACTTCACAGCAATCAAGAGCACAGGCAAGCAGCAAAAGTAATGTTGGTTTAGTGTATCATATTGGCAGCAACAACACTCACCTCTAACTGCTCTGCCTTGGATTTCACTTGAGAAATATGCAAATACAAGGTTGTTAAAGTAACTGATCATAAAAATATGGGATCAGTAGCAGCGTTAACCTTGCTACCCTGGCTAAATTCCAGTTCAGGTAATTAAATTCCACCTACTTAAATTCCCTCGTAGATTTTATTTCTTCACTTTCACATAAACTGTAGATATTTGGCTTCTAAACAGTGTGGCTTTGTGTGTGTTTTAATGTCTCACTGTGACATGTCTGTAAATAAAAACATTCATAGTGTTTTGTCCACATAGATATCTTCCTTTATTCATAATAATTCTCACAAAGAAATCTTTGTGGCAACTTAAATTTCCTTTTGATTTTAAAAGAAGAGAAAGAACTGTGATATGAGCTTTCCTTCTCAATAGATATACAAAACAGGAAATTTTTTATAGTTTTTCTGTGCAAGGAAACAAATATGAGAGAGCCTTAATACCCATCCTAACCACCAGGGGTCAGTTTTAGGATTCAGAATGTATGAATCTGGCGCTGGTTTGGTACAAATACAGAAAGAAAAGAGGTTTGTGATGTTGTCTCTAAGGTAAATTTGTGAACTGGATGGGAAGACTCTAACAATTTGAAGCCAAGGGGGAATAGCTTTATTATCTCTTCCATAACTGAATTGATAAGAGGGGGATTTACCTTGTAATTATGCCTGGCTGCAGATAAAAGTCTATTTTAATATTCTTTCTCCTAACTCTATTCTTAAGAAATTCTCATCATTGATAAAGAAGCATTGATCTCTTAATTTTTATGGACCTGTTATGAAGCTGGTAAAATAACTCCAGAGTCGTGGGTCCAATTCCCATATAGACCAATCACTTAACAGTTGGACTTGATGGTCCTTGTGGGTCCCTTTCAATTCAAAATATCTGTGATTCTAATGAAGAGTAATTTAAAGATATTAAATCAGGGAAAAATAGATCATAAATTGATCATTTAGTCTTTTATCTATTTGAAAATCCATTTCTTCTGCTCCTGGAAGAGGCATAAGAATTATATTGGTGCCACCATCTTAAATGGCTGATACTCAGCCTCTGGATAGTGCGGATCATGAGGCCCCAGACCCTCTAAAGATTTAAGTTTCATTTTACACATTAAGGACCAAATTCATTGCACCTTACTGCAAATGTTGACCTGAATGCTGATTTCTGGATTTCAGAATTTTAGAGAGTTTTATCAATTAAAAAAGGCTGGAACTGCAGAGACAAAATCAATTTCTAGCGAAAAGTATGACTCTTGAAATAACTGAACTTCTACACTGGTAAAGAGATACTAATGAATTCAATACTTTACATTGGTCAATGTCTAGTGACTGTTAGGAGCTTTCTGAGTCCTCACCTGCAAACAAAAGTTGTGGATAGTTAAGTACCTCCATTTAAAAAATGGCTTATGTAAATTGGAGAATTTTTTCTGTACAATGGCAATACATTGAAGCTCTATTTGTGAAATACCTTTGCGTTCAAAAGCGTCAACAGAATCCAGCGACTGAAACTGAAAAGATGATTTCAATCTACAACAAAATTTTGGAAATTTTGGTTGTTTAAAACTCAGTGGCAATCCCTCCTGGGAAGCTGCTTAGCCTTGACCTGAAAGTTAAATTGACATTTGCATTTCTACCTGCAGTGAAGCTTAGACCAGTTCCTGTCAAATTCAGGCTCTTTTTAGTGCTACTATAGCCATGAAAAAGAGCTTTTAGTCTATAAGGCTCTCCAGTTTGTAAACTAAACCCCATGCTGAGTTCTTTGCAGATTTAGAGTCTATTAATTGTAATACCAGTCTCATTTTGTCTATGCAAATAATATTACTGTCAGGTTCTACTGTTTATGCATATAAACCTAAGGGTAATTGTATGAACTTTCCTTTCATTTCCATCATGTTCATTGTATGAACTTTCATTTCCATCATGTTCATGTGGCAGTTTATTCTCCTTTATTTTTGCCATAGAGACAAAAATACAGTAAAATGAGGCTTGCAGTTTTCAGCTTGACCAAAGTTGTAATAAAACCTATTTTCTGTGCCTTCACTTTTATTTACCAAGGCCATCAAATTTACTATTGCAAGCAGATATTTTACAGTTGACATACTTAATCCCTGGACCTCCTAATTCCAACAAAATCAACTTTTCACATAATAATATAGAATTGCAATAAATGTGAGAACTAATTGGCTTGAAAGGGTGCATTAGGAGTGTACCATCAGGTCATTAATCGGTGTCTGAGTTCCTACAAATACAAAAAATAGTCTGCTGACTAGTAAACCACATATGAATAATAAAAAAATCGGAGATTGGGCTGTTAAGATAAAACTATCATCTCCTTCTCATCCTGACATTTAAGGAATATGCCAAAAATTAAAAATTTTCTTGTACCAATGATATACTTATTCCATCAGGACTATCTTAGAATCTCAGACTGTTGACACTTTTGTGATTATGCCTGCCCTTTGCAGGAAAAAGCTTCCTGTTTATTATTCTGATCACTTTGGAGCAAAATAAGTCTCTGTGGCATATAAAGAGTAGCCTGCCCTTTATTACTTGATTGGTTTTTTTTCTTCTATATTTTCAGTTCTTGTTTATTGAATTTTTGATAATCATTGCTTGCATACTTACAGAAGTACACGATTTTTTATTTATGAATTTTTTCTTTATCTAAGTTATTAAACAAATTGCCCAACAACCTTTGCTAAGAAGGAGATTGATAAATTTATGTTATCATGCTGCATACTGCGTAAAATAAACATTAATTTCTAAAATTATTCTTTCCCTAAAATTTCTGTAGTCAGAAATCCATAACATCTTGCCTTTTTATGGGAAGTTTTTTTGTATGTTTAAAAAAATTCAGATAGGAGTATTCAAGATGCTTCAATTCATTTTTTTCTTAATTTCCTCACCAGAATTCTTCAATTTTTTTTTACCAAAAACTGCATGATGATACATTTTTTAAAATAAATTTCTATTTTTTGTGTTATTTCTATAGAACTGTATTGATTAGTAAGTGAAAACTGGAATTTAACATGTGTTTTGTTATCTTCCTGTGTATTGCAAGTTCACAGAGGATTTTGTACTTGGAAAGATAGTTATACTGGCTTCCAGTTTTAAGGTCATATTGTGCTTGGAGGTGATTTTAATTCTGATGCCTGTAAATTCACAGTTATAGAATGGCTTGGGTTGGAAAGGACCTTCAAACCATCTTGTCCAACCCTCTGCCATGGGGAGGGACACCTTCCATTAGACCAGGTTGCTCCAACCTGGCCTTGAACACCTCCAGGTGAGGGCATCCAGAATTCTGGGCAACCTGTGCCAGCGCCTCCCCATCCTCAAAGGAGAGAATTTAATTCTAATACATACTCTATACCTACTAAGTTTCAATGCAAAGGATGTAAGCAACCAGAGCAAATAGAAAAGAGTTGAAATGAGATTTTTAAGGCTGTAAACTAGCTCTAAACCAACTGTGTCTCCTTCTATGTGATAGCATGGGGATGCTCCCAGGTTTCTATATCCAGCAAGCAGAGACAAATGCTGGATATGTATCATCCATTCTTACTCCTTAGTTTTTATAGAAATAAAACCACCTGTTTACCTGAAGGTAGGAGAGATGGCATTTTGTAAAGTCTAGCAGATGGCCAGATGGGAAAATATGGTGGCAGGATGCTGGAAAATGCACTTTTAAAACTACAAGTGTAATTCAGGAGACTAAGGAGGTGAAACAGGACACTACAGCTGATTGACAGGGCATTAGGTCCTCAAGGAGATGGTTGATCATATGTCATTATTTTAGCCTCTAAAATAGCTGATTAAATGGTTTTGATGAGTCGCAAATAATAACATAATAGATACCAATTCTTTCGTTAATAAGCATTGGCCTCTGAAAGGACCATCCAGTTCTTTCAGCACTGTTGCAAAACAATATATTTTCCTGTTATAACCTATAACCATGCTTAGAAAATTGCTACTATTTTGTCCTACTGTGATAGCACCAACAGTAGACTAATAATTGGCATGATAAATAATAAGGCACAGTCTGAGAGCTCTGTTTAAGGCTTGGGATGTGTCAGGGAGGTAGGGAAAAACATAGCACCAGTTATTATGTAAAACACATATTAGTTGTACTTACTGACTTTCTTCTCACCTTTACTTGTTTGTACCTTCTGGTACTGCAGCTGGAATGATCATTTGGAAAGATTTGAGGGAAAAGAAAGCAGTAGTTTTATAGGAAGTGGATCTTCTTTGACTATGTTGGAAACAAGTTCTTAAAGAGTAAGATTTATGAAATAAAAAATTCTAAAAGATTTGAAGAGTGAAGATTTCAGGGATTTTTTGGGAGGGTTAAGGGGAATGAACTAACATAGTGCCTCACAATTAGCAGGATGCAATCAAAAGGATAAAGAACAGTCATTTAATGCATATACCAAATATATATATACCAAAGAGGTACTTATTTCCACAGCACATTCATTTTAGAAGATGGTGAAAATACTTACAACTGTAGCACTAATCAACAATTTTGGAATGTAAGTTTCCAAAAGGGTGCAGCTTAGAGGTAAAACAGAAGTGCAGAGAAAATAAAATCAGACAAGATTTCAGGGTAAGATAAAAGGGGATGAACAGATGTTAAACCATAACTCCAGGCAGTGACCAAGCCCCTCACAGCTGCTCACTCACCCTCCTGGCTGAGAGGGGGAATAAAATCAGAAGGCCAAAAGTGAGAAAATTTGTGGGTTGAGATAGGGACAGTTTAACTGGTGAAGCAAAATTCAAGCACACAAGCAAAGCAAAACAAGGAATTCATTCACCCCTTCCCATGTCTGGGCAGGTGTTCAGCCGTGTCCAGGAGAGCAGGGCCCCATCACATGATATGGTGACATGGGAAGACAAATAACATCACCCAAATGTCTCCCCTTTCTCCTCCCCTCACCTATACATGCTGAGCATGACTCTGTATGGTCTGGAATATTCCTTAGGTCAGTTGGGGTCAGGTGTCCTGGCTGTGTCCACTCCCAACTCCTTGTTCCCTCCCAGCCACCTCCTCCACACCTCAACTCTGGTGAGCTCTGATCAGCAGTAATGAAAACATCCCTGTGTTATCAACACTGTTTTGGTCACAAATACAAACTACTGAACTAACTACTGAAAAGAAAACTAACTCTAGCCTAGTCAAAACCAGCACAACAGGGAAATATGCTAAAATCTTTTAAAATAACATGAATTGTTATAAATCCACAAGGACTGTGTTTGATTCACAGATATTGGTACCTTTTTGGTAAGACAGTGTTACACATCAGTTTTTGTTGGACATTCAAGTACTCACTTCACTTTGAAAGGGACAAATTTAGTAAAAAATGTTAGATTTTTTTTTATTCTTTTTCTTATTTTTAAATATTAGTCCTGGGATTTTTTCATCACAGATTTTATCCAACCGGAAAATCTAGGTCTGGAGAAGAAAAACACTAATTCAGACACTTGTATGTTTTGAATCTGGTCTATCCTAGAATCAAGTGGGTTACTAATGTTGGCACTTGAGTCTTTCTTTATAATCAACATATCTTGGAAGAGAGGAGAGGACTTACACTTATGTCAGAAAGTAAATGAGAGAGGAGTTCATCTCTGAGCAGTAGCTTTGTAAAGTATTTTTGGAATTGACAATAACAGAAAGATAAAGACAGTGTTTTAGTAGATGGTGTGTATTAGACTGTTGTGCAGGTTTTGCATTGGAGCCACCCACGGAAATGTTTTTTTCTGAGAGGAGCTGCTGAGAACTTCCTCTGAACCTAGCAAAACCAATCACTGACTAGTTTTGAATGCTGACACTTTGTTAAACCACTAGAAAGATAGACCCGCCTCTATGAACACACATGTTAAGAACAAAGAAACCCCAGGAAAAGCTCTTACTCTCTCTTTTTTCTGGCCTTGAATAG